>JANKKI010000598.1:0-150622 GCA_025175665.1 Cinchona pubescens | reverse complement strand
AACCAAGTCCAACACCGCTTGAACTTGTAAACCGAAGACACTTCATAAGCATACCTATACATGAATTCTGATGTAGGTGTGTATATAGCCTGTAATTAACTTGACTATCACAACTGAGTAATACCATGATGTAGATTCAACTTGCCAAGCAAACTCTCACCGCAAGGTTTCTTTGATTGCCTCTACCATGGCCATATATTCTACTTCCGTAGCTCAAACGCTGTCTCTTATACACATCTAGATGTGTATAAGAGACAGCTTATTGGTTATGTATTTTGCATTGGCGACTATCTAGAGATTTGATATCTGTCTCTTATGAAACTCGTTATTCAGATGTGTACGTATGACTTAGTTGTCTATTTTCACTGATTAGCCGATGGTCAAAAATAACTTGCAAGAGGAGTACTCACAGGTTTAGCATCTTTCATGCTAAATTTTTCCGAAACTTTCAAGGTAATGCTTTTAGGTCGAACAATTTCAGCTCCTCTCGATCTCTCTTGATTTCCATGCCAAGAATCTTTTAGCTGCTTCTAAATCTTTCATCTCAAATTCACGACTCAACTGTGTCTTTAAAGTGTGAATTTCTACAAAAAATCTTGGCAGCAATAAGCATGTCATCAACATAAAGTAAAAAATAAATAAAAGAACCATCATTTAATTTTTGAAAATAGACAACTGTCATACGTGCTCCTTGAATAACTATGACCCAATATAAAGGAATCAAATCTCTTATACCACTGTCTTGGAGACTGCTTTAATCCATACAAGGATTTCTTTAACATGCAAACATGGTCTTCTTTTCCTTCAATTTCAAATCCCTGAGGTTGCCTCATATAAATTTGTTCTTCGAGTTTACCATATAGAAAAGCTGTATTGACATCAAGTTGCTCCAATTCCAAATCATACATGGAAACTAAGGCAAGCAAAACATGAATAAAGTTATGTTTAACAACAAGTGAAAACACATCATTGAAATCAATACCGTATACTTGACTATAACTCTTTGCAACCAATCGTGCTTTATATCTTGCATTTTCATCCCCTGGATGACCTTCTTTCTTCTTAAAGACCCATTTGCATCAATAATTTTCTTACCCAAAGGCGGCTTTACAGGAATCCAAGTTTCATTTTTACAGAGAAACTCAATTTTTTCATTTATAGTGACCAATCACTTAGCTGAATTATCACAAGAAACTACTTCAAAGTAGGTGGAAGGCTCACCAACTCCATTACAAAGCATATGCAACTAAATTTGCATATCGTTGCGGTGGTCGAATTTCCCTCTTTGGTCTATTCTTGGAATAGAATGCTGCTTCTACAGCTGATCTCTATGACAAGTTGTAGAGATTACCTCTGCCCAAAAGTCCTTTGTCAACCCTACATTAGAGATCATACAACGGGCTCTCTCCAAAAGAGTTTTGTTCATACGTTCAGCCACACCATTTTGCTGAGGTGTCATCCTAATTGTTTGGTGCTGAATAATTCTTTCATTTTTACAAAATTCATCAAATTCGCCTTCACAAAATTCCATGCCATTCATTGTTTACGCTTGATCTGCTGCACATGCTCCTTTCTCAATCAAAACTTTCCATTACTTGAAAGTTAGGTAAACATTGTTTTTATGTTTCAAAAAGTAAACCCAAACTTTCCTTAAATAATTATCAATGAAAGTCAATATATATTTGGCACTACACTTAGATGGAACACGAGTTGGCCCTCAAAGATCACAATGGATATAAACTAAAGTACTTTTTGTCTTCTGGATTGTTGGTGAACTGAAGAATGAGTCATGATATCAGTTTTGTGAACATCTTGTCAAAGGAAGATAAATAATTTGATGAAATCTGGGTAGAAAACCTGACACATATACAAAGTTCTTGACCTGCAAGTTTTCATAATAACAAGAGCATCCTTACAAACTTTCATAACTCCACATTCAGTTGCATATTTGCACCCAAGAGACTCTAAGGTGCCTAAAGAGATGAGATTCTTTTTCAAATCAGGAACATGTCTAACATTAGTGAGCATCCTCAGAATACCATCTTGCATTTTATTTCGGATACTGTCTCTTACACACATCACAAACGGCATTATTACCCATCAAAACAATTTCTCCATTACAAGACTCATAACTGGAGTACAAATCTCTATTGGGACACATGTGATAAGAGCATCCCGAATCTAAAAATTATGTCATTTTTAGACCTTATTTTATGTATCAGTGACAAAGAAAATATTTCCATCACTCTCATCAATGCAAATATAGTCTCGACAGTATCAATATTTTTCTACTTAGATTTCTCTGTATGCTTATCTTCATTTTTCAAAGCATTTAGACTTAATATGCCTTTTTACTGCAATAATTGCATACCAAATTTTTATGTCTGGATTTAGATCTACAGTTTTGCATTGGCGAAAATATAGTCTCTGTTTCAAATCTACCCCTAAATGAACCAAGCCTTAAATCTAATTTCCACCAATTTTCCCTATTATATTCTTATCAATTTGCTCTTTAGATTTTAAAGTAGATTTAATTTCACGATACGAGATTGTTTCTTTACCATAAATTATAGTATCATGAAAATGTTTAAATGATAAAGAAGATGTCGGGGGAGGATTTTGATACTTTTGGTTGTCGTCTTAGTAGCGACATCCCAAACCTCTTTATTGAGAGATAATACTTGATTTGGCCTTTTTATCAAGGTTCTCAAAATCCTCCCCCGACATCTTCTTTGACTTTTGTTCCACTCCATGAAGCGTTATGTCCACACCATCTTGGATTAGAATAGCCTCCATCTTGAACTGCCACATCTCGAAGTTGATACTTTAGTCAAATTTCTTCACATGGATTTTTGTTATCGTCATAATGCCTTCATGACCAACTTGGTCCAATAGTCCACTAACCTCTTTATATTTAGTATTTGGTACATAAAAATTAAAGTCTTTATTATTATAAGACTGCCACACAACTCTCCTTAACATTAACTAATGTGAGACAAAACCACATAACATATACTTCTCAGTGACGATCGAAATTCTTTTCTGATTTCGTTAATTTAATTTAATTATAGTTTATCCTTATTTCTTTTTTTCTTTGGAGAGCGAGGAGGACTAGAGGAGGTGGAGGACAAGACAATCACAGTTTAATTGGGGTGAGGAATTTTGGAGACAGTGAAGATGTTGATGCTAATTCGGCTATCTGGAAAAGTTCGTGGGTTTGTGAGAATAAGATAAGCAAGATTTCAGGATATAAACTATTTTGACGTCAGGCCGAGCCGCTATTTCAATTAAGATATACACGTGAATATTTTAAAATTTGATTCCACGTGTCCTTATGTTATGCATGACACTCCTTTGGTATCCCATAAGAGGTTAACGCAAAGGATTTGATTGTGTTTTAAAACTGATAAAATGTCCTCTCTCTGCATATCTCACATAAACTTTTTGGTTTTCTTCACTGTTTTTTCTTCCTTTGAAAGATGTTTCTCTTAGATATCATTTCATTCATGAAGCTCCATCCAAATTAAGCACACGAAAAAAGAAAAACTAAACCTCCTAAATAATATTTTTCATACCTTCTCTGGGTTGGAGTCTTGAAGATGACATGCCTTCTCTGTTTTTCATGCCTTTGCCCCATATTGACTCCTCGTATGATTTCCTCAATGAGAAGCTAGAATAAAAGGCTTTGCTCAACTCCTTGAAAGGCATACCTTTCTCGGCCTTTTGGCTAACATCAAGTGTAATATTTGTTTTTATCAATTAAATATCTGATATGTGAGTCATCATTCACATAATATTAACTTAGTTTTTTTAGGGGAAGGGCTCAATACAGTAGATTGCTACTGGGGTCTTTGAGCGTGTCTTGACTTTGCACTACATATCAACCTTGGCCGGGATTTGGGTGAAATTATATTGAAATTTTAATCTATAAAAAGTTAATTCATTTAGTTATGAATTTAAAATTTATTATTAAAATAAAAGTATAATTTTAATAGTTAAATGAATGAATTTAAAATTTACCTAAATTTCTTGTCATTTCAAATTAATCCAATTTAAATTCAGGCATTTATTTATCTTGCCTGATTATATTTCGTTGACCATCAAATGATACTTTTATCGTTGTTAAATTACTCTACCATCATATAGCCCAGAAATACAATGAGATTAGATGAAAACAGAACTGTGGCTTTCCTTTGTACTTTTTGTTCGAATCTTCAAGATGTGCATCTTTTTCTTGTGAATTGCATACAATTACTATAGGGTCTTTTAGTCTGGTGATCTTCATGTTCTTCAATTGATACTTGGAGGAAATTGATTCTACAAATAGAATAACAATACTTGTACTCCTTAAGACCAAATACAAAAGCAATGTTATACTATTGATGCGAAGATTAGATGTAACTATTTCAGAATTGAATTGACTTATAATATCTTCACAATTGTTTGATCACATATGTTCTGACTTCACAGATCTTGAATTCAGCTATGTAATAATTCAACCTTGTATTCTTGCGTAGCAAAATTAACAAATTCATTTTTGAATTGATAACTCTTTATTTCAAGTCATCATTTTCATTTGGATTAATTGCACTTTGTACCCTTAGACTATCTTTTTTTGCACTTGAAGAAAAACGAAAATTAAAACCTTGAAGAAAAATTTAAAGCCCACAAAAATTAAAACCTTGAAGAAAAACAAAAAAAATTCTAACTTTCCGGCTATATATAATTAACAAAATAAACCCTCAATAAACTTGTCAAATTCATCCCCTCTTAGCCAATCTTGGAGAACTTCTAGACCCTTTTGCAGCCTCTTTCCCATTCTTCTCTCCACTCCTTTTCATATTTCCCTTTTTACCCTTACACTTCCCATTAATATCACCCTCAACCATTGACCCTCCTCCGCCTCCTCACTCCTCCGGATCTTCTTCCTCGCCGCTGCCCCACCACCGCCACCATTCATCGGACTCTCCTTTTTCTTATTAGCCACCTCATCGAAATCATCCCACAACTTCCTCGCCGTCTTCCTAACTTCCCTCTCCTCCTCTTCCTCCTCATCCACCACCATCCTCCTCCTCCGTTTCACCGCCACCGGAGCTGGAGGAGGCGACGGGCTCACCCTTCCATTCTTCCCCATGTTTCCTTCCTGGGACTTCTTAAAAAACTCTTCCCTCTCAGCCCGGAGTTTCTTGACGTTGCCTTCAATCCGGCCTTGGAGGCGGTGGCGCTTGAAACTCAGACCACCCATGGACCAATGAGCATCCTGGGCCCACGACATGAGTGGGTCCATGACGGGAAGTGGTGGGTCCACTCTCTCCTCGTTTAGCTTGACGTCCGTGTAGATCCTCGGCCTTGGGAGGCTGCTGCCGTAGAATTTTCCGAGTCCTAAGGCCACCACCATGCCTCTAGATCTATACGAAGTTTTTGTTGGTTTGTGTGACTGTGTGCGGTTCTGATAGTGTAATTAGTGCGTGTTGTGTGTGTTTTGTTGGGGTTCGTTATATATAGGGAGTAGAAGGTCCCTTTTTTTGGAGAAATGGAGGAAGGTTATGGCGGGAGATTTTAGCGCCAGATTTTTTTATTTTTACCGCGCTAGTCTAATTAAAGCTGAATGCAATATATATATATTTTTTTTCAATAGTAATAACAACGTTAGAGGCTTTTGACTTTGTTGTTAGGGACACAAATCTTGGAAAGGTTCGTGGCCAAACTTAGCCAAAATTTTGATACAAACTTGGCTAGTCTGAGAACCTGAGAACCCATTTTTGTATACTAGTTTAATTTTGTAGAAATAAAACAATGTGGAAGATAATTGTTGTGATGCATGGTCGAAAGACTGAAAACAGGACACACATTCAAATTCAGAAAGTACTACAAGGTATACTAAATTTCAATTTCAATTTTTTATACAAATCAAAAGGATAAAATGTTGGAAAATTTTATAATTTTTTTTTATACAAAAATCATTCTCTCCTAATTTAAATATTTGTATAGTATAACATTATGTGTTTTAAAATCTTGCACTGAATAAACTTTTAAAATTAAAAGAAATAATTTCTTAAAAGAAATCATAAAATTTTCCCAAAATATTTTCTAAGTTAAATATTTTCTCCAATATCTATCTATACACCCCTCGGACAGATGTTGAAGGTTTTTACCTTCCCTCTGCAAACTGATTACAGAAGGCATTAGCCATCTGTTTGTGCTGGTGGCTTCACTTGATCTACCTCCTTTGCAGCAGATTAAGATACAGTTAATAAAACCACATTGAAATAATCTAGCAAATTTACAGCCCAATATAAAATCTCAAAAGCTTTATTTTGTTACCAAACTGTGAAGTGAAGGGATACAAAACAGATTGATTCACAAAGTTACAGTCAGCCCCTCAATTCCTCGAGCAACATGTATACTCATCAATGATAAACCAAGTATACAACTAATAGACAGCTATTCATGTGCTTTCTCTCAAATCTCCGACCATTTTCCTAAAAGAAAATAGTCATTCCACTTTATGTAATTGACAATTTGAGGGTTTCTTCCCATTTTTTTTTCCTCAGAAAGCAGCTCCTCTTCTGACAAAAGTCGGAGCAGCCATGGACGCTTTGTGGTACAATCATGACACTCTTCAAAGTAGAGAATAGCAATTCCGTTAAAGACATGGTATGAAAAATTCTACAAGAAAATTAAATGATTCTAATAGTATTTCAATATCCTAAAAACTGATATGCAACTTTGATTTCAAACTTCAAACTAAACTTGGAGTAGAACTTGGAAGAAAGCTTGAAATTCTGGTCTGTGATTTCGAGAAGATAAAGGAAAAATGAACCTTTTGCCTTTCTTGAGGGGGAAAAAAAAAAAGAACTTTCCACTATCAATACTGAAACAATTAACAACTTAACAAGGACAGATATATACATAGCGAAAGCTTCATACCAATCTTTTCTTTGTCTCCCGTCTCAATACTATCAAGGTGAAAATATTGTTGATGAACAGTTTAGACATTCAGACATCAGAAAGAATGTATAAGTAAATTATACCAAGCACAACAAAGCCATTTACAGCCAAAATGACATGGAATTATGGAACTAAAAGAAATCTGAATAGGTTGGTATGGTATCTTCAAGCTTCAGAAAAAGGACATTGACTTGAAAGGTATCTGCATCATATTCAATTAGTAGCATATGATACCGTTAGAGAACTGTGATAAATCTCCAAGTAGTATAGCTGTAAGTGGAATCTTTTTTCGGATGAAAGCGAGTGAACAAAGTATTATGTCTTGTACTCTTTTAAGAAGAAGCAGACATGATTGATTTCATTTAAAAGTTCACAAATGTTAGTATTCAAGCAAAACGCATACTAGAAAGTATGAAATGGATAACGTAATCTTTTAATTCTGCCACAAAAAGAGAGGTTAGTAGCCTGTTTCCTGCAATGGCTGAAGTTGAGGGTAGTGAATGATCCATAGAATTGTGAGGTGTGTTGCTTACACTGGAAACGGGAAGATGCATCAGATTAAACAAAATAGAATACCTGATGATTATGTTTTACAAGATGAATATTGTTACCTTACTGCATAAGCTACACTGTCTCAGGCACACCAATGATTCCAGTAAAGTATGAAAAAAAGAGGAGAAGAGGAGTGATCCTACACACCCCGGCTTTTGTGGGCTTTAAATTTTTATAAAACCACCAACTTAAGCACATCAATCCTTTCTCCAATTGAGATTCTCTAAGGCTGTCTCTTATACACATCTGCTTTCTTGTAAAACATAATCATCAGGTAAAACTAAGATTTTTGTATAAAGAATACTATCAAAAAAGGTAAAATTTAATTGATTTTATTGACGGAATTAAATTTTGAATTGAAATAGAAAAAATTCAGTTTTAGGGGTAAAGTGTACAAAACAAAAGTATAAAGTGTAAAGCGAGAATCGTATACAAGTTTGAGAGTGCAAAGTGGAGTTAGGCTAATTCAAAATGTACCCGCCAATACAACAAGGTACACCAGATTTTCAATTTGAAATTACTAGCAAATTAAGCATAAAATGTTCTCTCCAGTCAAAAAGAGCCAGTATCTAATTCACTGTACATGCCTTGACAGACCATCAAGGTTTTCATAGTCTGTTTGCATACTGACATGAAGAAAGCGTTAGCCATTTGATTGTGCTACTGGCTTTACTTGATCCGCCTCCATTGCAGATAGAGATACAGTGTTGACCCTATCTGTGATGACCGCTATCCCACATTGTATTGGGAAAAAAAATTTATATTATACATAGTATCCTAAACTATGTTTTACTAATAATTTAGTTTAAATATTTTGAATACGTTATTTTTTTCTCAAAAGTTATTGATTTTACCTAAACCAAGAGTGTTACTAATAATGTATTACTAATAATTTAGTTTAAATATTTTGAATACGTTATTTTTTCTCAAAAGTTATTGATTCCACCTAGACCAACAGTGTTATAATTGATATTAGAACGAACTGGCCTGATTTTCGTAAGAACGAGACTGGATCAGTGGTATTAGACCGATGCAAGGGCATCTTCAACTTGTTATTTGGTCAGTTCAGGCAGGGTGTTAGACTATCAATAAACTGTAATTAGTAAACCAGATTGAAAAGATTTAGCAAATCTATTGCCCCAGATAGTTTATGAATTTTGTAAACCTGCACTAGGTATAAGAGACAGCTCTTGAGAAGTTGGAAATTAGTGATTGTGGGTCTTTCTTACTTTCTGTCAACAATACACATCTGATGTGTATAAGAGAATGCTTTGATAAGAGACGACAATCAAATACACATCAGAAGTAGCTATAAGAAAAGCAAATATATTATAGACTTGGCAAGAAATATTCTGCAAGAAAGATATATGATTCTAACAGTATTTCAATCCGTAAAAACTGATATGTAGTGTCGACTCCAAACTAAAAATGGACTAGAAATTGAAAGAAAGTTTTGAAGTTCTTCTCTGTGATCTGTAGCAGATAAAGAGAAATGAACTTTTTGCCTCTGGAAGGAAAAAAAAGAGAGGAGTTTCAACGACCAATACCGAAACAATTAACAACAAATGAGCTACTCAAGTTTAAAACTCACATCATGGTTTCTCTTCTTCATCTTAGCAAGTAGTAAGGACAGATTGTTGAACCTTTTGGGCTGATTATACATTGCAAAATCTTCATGTCAATCTTTTTCCTCATCTCCTAATAATATCAAGCTGAAAATTTGAGGAGGTTTGTTATATGATGCAAATATTGTTAAACAGGTTAGACATTCAGATATCACCAAGCATAACTTTGCCATTTTCCGCCAAAGTGAAATGGAATGATGGAAGCTCATCAACAATACACATCTAGATCAAAAACCTGATGTCAAATTTTCAGCTTGCAATAAAGCATATGCCTTGGAGAACCTCAATTCCAGAATGAATTTATCTGCTTGACTTGGTGGTTTTACTGGATTGGAATCTGCAATTTAGAAATAAACACACTATTAGTGATTATACTAAAATTAGTAAATAAATAACACGACATAATATACAATCTACAGATGATTCTACATATTCATCAGACTGTAATGCCAAAAAAAATCTCAAGGAATATAGTATTGTATTACATTTTGATTAGTATGGTCTACACACCTTTAACTGAGAGTTTCGCATCAGTCATGATCAAGACCTCCACTAATAATCCTTCCCTTCCCGTACTCTCCCTTTAATACTTGATCATGACTGATGCGACAACTCTCAGTTAAAGGTGTGTAGACCATACTAATCAAAATGTAATACAATACTATATCTGTCTCTTATACACATCTGCCATTTTGGGTTCAACAAGAATGGTCAAGAGATGAAGTAATAGTATTATAACTTTGAGAGTCAGGGTGTGTAGGCATCAAGTTTGGTATGAAGCTTTCGCATCTATATATCAGATGTGTATAAGAGACAGCGGTTAGATTGGGCCAGTCTAACCGTGGTTTTAGTAGTGGGCACTTCATGATATTCAATGTAGTGAGCAAGGCAGGCAGTCGCTCCCTGTCTAGCAGTGACAAGATTAAAGGGCACTCAGTGATTTCAAGAATTTCAAGAGAGGTGAGGTGTTGAAGACCTCTTACACATCTTTCTGTGTATATGGAGACAGAGATTCGAGAAGATTCAAGAGTAGTGAGGACAGCAACCAGTCTTCTACTAACATGACTTAAGAACTTCAATGCCATAAGAGTCATTCATCATGCTAGACGGGAGTCTTGGCAAATCCCGGTCACCGTTCTTGTAAACATCAGATGCTTTTTGCAAAGATGAATATGAAGAAATTGTAGGCTGAAAGGCAAATGCCCTCGCGGAAAGCACTCGAATTCCGGACAATTGTCTATTTCTAGATATCGAAGAGAAGGAGGTCCTTTCCATTCGTTCTGGCACAACTAGAGCTGTCTCACATACAGTTACGAATGGAACTCTATAAGATTGGAAGCTGGCAATCATTTCTGGAAAGACATCAGATTTGAGAAAATAAATAAGGATTGCAATGAAGTCAGACAACCACTTTGATTCCCACGTGGTGGAATGTCAAGCATCTCAATACTCTTGCAGTCAGCAATATAAATACTTTTAAGCATAGGAAACGAGCCCAGTGGGACAACCTTGAGAGAGTCGCAACTCCATAATGTCAACCGCTCAACAAGAGAACTACCATGGCTACTGTCATTTTCCAATAGTAATTTAAAATTGCTGCCACAACCATCACATTTAAGTGTTTGTTAGTGTAGTAAGTAGGCCACCCATTGGAATGGGTAAGAAAGACCCACAATCACTAATTTCCAACTTCTCAAGAGTGGTTAACAAGTTCAGTCCTGGGCACAACTCCTTCAAATTCTTTAGAGCTGAGACCTTAAATTCACGAAGAGTTGAGAGTTCATGACTGTCTCGATGTGATGAACACTCAATTGGCCACTGGAATGCACAAGTTGCAAAATAACATTGAGAAGCTTCCCGTGAGAAAATTTTTAGGGTCAATGAGTTTACTGATTACCCGAGGAATTGAAGATGTGTATAAGAGACAATAAGACAATCATACAAACTTAAGGATTTCATGTGGCAAAATAAGGGGCTTCCTAGCCAATCTGGAAATCGTGTCCCGCAATATCCATCAATACTAAGATGCTTTATGCTTGAATGAGGTTGTAGTTCATCAAGTACAGATCTCAAAACTTGTGAATCATCGCCAACACCATTCCACTTCAAAGTTAAATCTTCAAGGTGATTTTTGCTCTTCATCTTCACCATTGATGCATCTCTACCACAAAAAACATTTTCTAGCTCTAGAAATTGATAACTTGCCACTAAGCTTTGGAAATTGCCTTAAATCCTTAATCCTTGAACCACTAGCCTTGCCTACCACAAAATTAGTCAAGACTCTGAAGGTTTCTCTATTTGTATCCAAATAATTTTTGTAAATTGTCTCGATTATATGTGATGATACACACCCAACCCGGTAGATTGTGTATGTTTGTATATGAGAGATCTAGAAAACGTAGTTGTTTCAAACCATTAAATAAGTCGGGCAACTTCATAATTTTACAATGGGACAAAGATAGAACCCTCAAGGACTTGAATCTGGGTAACATCTCATGTAGAAATTTGTTGCTTATTCTTCCTTGGACATATATCATAAATTGCAATCCTGCCATCTGTAGATTCTTGGCCTCCCTTAAGATTTTAAATTTATCAAATGTGTCAAATTCACTGGGATAGTATGTGAAGTTACGTACTTTAGATATTGTAACATGCCCCAGTTCATTGTCTTCCAACCTGAGACAAATTTTCCAAAATCAGATTTAGCCAAATCATGTAATAAGATCATGCATGAATGTTGGATTGTCAGCTGACTGCTGCAACAATGATCTCAATCTCAATTCACTCAAGTATTCTTTCCCGATGCATTCAATTCTTTTATAATCTGAATGCTCCAAGGAAGACCATTAGCATGCCATAACTGAATTATTTGTTTCTTTTCAAACCAAAAATCTTTATGAAACATACCACAATAAGCAAAACACCTTTTTAGTTGGGAAGGAAGATGGATGTTGCTTAACTTCAATGCCGGCAAGATGTTCTTATACATTCTTTGTCTGTATCCATACAGGATTTCTTAAAATGTCTTCCCACTCCTTGACCATTCTTGTTGAACCCAAAATACCTGCAACACATTTCACAGCCAATGGCAACCCTTCACACTTGTTCACAATTTTCTTCCCTATCACCTCAAGTTCTGGCCGATTTTCATTGTCTCCATCTCCAAATGCATGTTTCTCAAATAAGGACCAACAATCCTCCTCTGATATCAAACTCAAATGATGAATGGACCTTTTCCATTATTAAAGCAATTCTCTCATCTCGTGTTGTCACAATTATCTTACTTCCTTTAGAACTACCTTTAAATAGCATCTTTAATTTATCCCAGTCCTCATAGTGAACAGTTCCAAACATCATCTAGAACAAGAAGAAGAAGAAAATTTTTATCTGTTAGGCCAAGTTGTAACTTCACCTGGAGGGAATTCAAACTTTCACTAACAGAAAATGAAATGTTGAGTTCCTTTGTTATCCTGTTAGCATCGTAATCTTCCGATATGCAAACCCATGCCTTGGTGATTGAAAAATGATTTTTGACCCTCACATCATTGTAAATCAATTGAGCCAAGGTGGTCTTACCAATTCCACCCAGAACCACAACAGGAACTATAGTAACATTGTGTCCATCTACATCGTTGGCGAACAATATTTGGATTATCTTCTCCTTATCATTGTCTCTGCCATACGCAGTGGTCTCATCAACCAAAGAAGTTGTTGGCAATCGACATGATTGTACTTTGGATTCAACATTATAGAAACCCAAGGGAACAATTTGTTGTATAAACCCATCTAGTTTAACAACTATTTTTGCAATCTCTCGCATAATCCTTTCAAGAAATTGATTACTCAAAGATGAATAATTAGTGGATATACTAACCTGACCTGTTGAGCTTTGGTACTCATTTTGCACCTTAAATGACAGAGCTTCAGTGTTGATCTCATCGAGCAAGTCATCTGCCTCGTAAACAGTTTCATGAAGCTCTTCAAGCCATTTCTTGACAGCTTGGTTCCTTGTTTCCTTGTTCTCTGCATCATCAAGCACAGCTCCAACAACAAGTAAGTTCATCTCGAGTTTCTTGAGGAGTTCATGGTCATCCTTTCTTTCCCGAAACAAATTCCGGAACTCACGTGCAGCCATCCTATCAAACAGGACTTGAAGGAAAGCTGAGAGAAAAGCACCTCCTACTGTTGTAATGTCCATATCTTCAGCCAAAGATGAAAGGAAAGAAAATTGCGAAGGAAACAAGAGACAATTTACAAAAATTACAGGGGATACAAATAGTGAATGAGTCAGAGAACAAGATATATAATTTTTTTAGTAAAGGTTTAGTTGGTTTAGTCTGCAGGAAATTCATTTAATTGGCTTAGTATGCATACTAATTCATAAATTATGGAGTCCGGTTATACATTGCATCTAGTTAACTGATAAGATTTTCTTTCCTATGGAAAATTGTTATATACATGGACCCAACAATGAGACT
This sequence comes from Cinchona pubescens, assembly GCA_025175665.1. Classification (NCBI taxonomy): domain Eukaryota; kingdom Viridiplantae; phylum Streptophyta; class Magnoliopsida; order Gentianales; family Rubiaceae; genus Cinchona; species Cinchona pubescens. The sequence goes on along the minus strand of JANKKI010000598.1, from coordinate 137,016 downwards.
GATAACCATGATAATCTTTGCATAAAAACATGCTACCTAACATAGAGATGTTATCCAAGTTGCACAAGGCAATAAAATAACTAAGAGTGTTACTCCTATTTAGTATAACCAAGCTCAAATAAGATGAATACTAGTTTCTTCAGGCGTTACAAACAATTGAAAGCCAACAAAATATACCCGTCGGATAATGACACAATAATTAACTAGGAAACACAAATTCTGAAAATCAAAGGGATTCAAAAAATAATGCACACATTGAAAAGTTTAGAGGTTTTTTCTTATGAAAAAGATTAGGTGACAATTAACCCCCCTCCCTTCCAAAAAAAAAAAAAAGCCAACAAAATAAAAACCTATAGCGAAACCCATGGTGGCAATGAAATTATTGATGAGCATAAACAATTGACTGAGATCAGATTGATTTTGTTTCTAATGTTAAAAAAATATTGATTTTCAATAAAATTGTTCAATTTGATTCAAGAACGAAAAGCAAAAATCCATCACATGCAATAACCAAAATTTAATTGCATAATTTGTTGAGAACACAACATCCAAGCACTAAAATAAAATCACCATGCATGATAAATTCTTAAACACTTGTCCATCAATCTCAATTTTCCCTGGAAGAAAACTTACCATAGGCGTTGGAGGGAGAGAGGTGGTTGGCATGGGGTGGTGGGTATTTGACTATTTGTACACCGTAGTGAAGTGATGGTTAAAGATGGAGAGAGAGGAGTATTATTTTCATCATTATACATTCTGTTTAAATTAATTATGTATTTGATTGTTTGAAAAAAATACTTTTTCAATGTATAAAAATATAATGGACTAATTTTATTTTAACCTCTTAACTGCCATACCCAATTTTCATTGATCATTTTTCAATCACCAAGGCATGGGTTTGCATATTTAAAAGTTACGATGCTAGGTGTCGAAAATTGAAATTCGAGGTGTAAAGTAAAAATTGGGTATAAGTTGAGGGGTACAATATAGAATTAGTCCAAATATATTTCTAAGAAATGTGAAGTTATTAATAAATCTTTCTATTAATAAAGCACAAAGCATATGTCCTTAATAAATTATTAAATAACTACCTAAATTACCCTAACTTCATTTCCACATTATTCCCCACCACTCCTAATTTCTTCACCTTATCCATTATTTTTTATTTTTAATAACTTAAATTTCAAGAATATTTTTTATTATAACAATTATAGAAAATGAATTTTCTTTTAAAATAACTGCCCCATTATTACCACTACCACCCATCTTCTTAGTAAACTCACAAGCCAATTACTACAAAATTTTCTCTCGCGATTTTTTAATATCATTTTTGTTTGTAAGTTTTCATTCAAATGAATCAAGATTGGATTTAGGATACCATGCAAATGTGAGCTGTCTCTTATACACATCTAGATGTGTATAAGAGACAGGTATAATGTATATTATCTTGTGGTTCAAATCTTTTGCAAAATGGATTAAAATGTCAAAACTAATATCGATGTGTGAATTATCATATTTGCCCCTAACAAATTCAAGTGTTTGAAAAGTTTTGAGGTCAAATTAAAGATAAAAAAGAGATAAAAAGTTTTATGGTCAAATTAAAAATTAAAAAGGAGTCAATTTAAAAATTAGAAAAAATCCTTCCATTTGCCCTCCCATCCATCCCTCCACCATCCAGTAGCCATCTCCACCAGATAAGAAAATCCCAGCAACCCCTTATCCCAACCATCACTAACGATTTGTTGGTCAGTTACCAACAAATCTTTACACATCTAGATGTGTATAAGAGACAGTGCCATCCTGCCCCTCTTCCCCAGCCCAGATCTGCTTTCCCCCCACTACCCTTCCCTACCTCGACTACCTTTTCTTCCCTTCCATCTTCGCCACTCTCATCTATCCCAATCTACCCGTGGTGGTTGCAATTTTTGGGTTGCTGGGATAGAGGGTATGGGGGAAGGAGGGGTTGGGATAGGTGTGAGGTAATGGGATTGAGATGGGGTAGGGGTAGGGGATGACAGGTTTGGGACAGGTGTGACGGGATTGGGGTGGAGATAGGGATGGGTAGGGTAGGAAAGAGAGGATAGTGTGGCGGGGGTGGGATAGTGTGTAGGGTGGCGCTTGGGTAAGAGGAGAGAGGTTGGGGTTGGAAAGGGTGGTGAGGTTACATCTAGATGTGGCTACTACAGTAGATGTCTCTTATACACATGTTGACTTGGCAAGTGGTGCAAAGAGTTATGGTTGTTGGGGGTGAAAAGGTCAATTAACTCTCATTTAAGTGTAAAGATTTTAAAAAACCAATTTCAATTGCAGGATGGGCGTTTCTCCATTTTACCAAAAAAAAATAAAATTAAATCACAAAGGTGTCAAATTAGGGTCATAAGCGGCCTGATTCGGGTGATCTAGCATATCCAGACCGGATCCGGATATGAATCTACTTTTGTAGACCTGTCCGGATCGGATCTGGATCTTGACTGTCTCTTATACACATCTAGGTCTTGTCAGATCCGGATCCGGATCCGGATCTGAATAATTTTTTATAAAATTATATGTAAAACTATTACAAGTTATCAAATTTTCTTTTTTTTTTTAATTATACAAAAGTATTGAGTTCATAATTAATATTTATGCTTGTATTTTATGTTCAATATAAATTGCATGGGCAATTTACACAACATATATGTTATACACATCTAAATGTGTATAAGAGACAATCATTTTATTAAATAGATGTGTATAAGAGACAGTCTCAATACTCAGACAAATGCACATTTGATAACCACAAAAGGATAAAGTGCATATTCAACTATGGAATTATTTGTATTTTATCTTCTTTTTTTATTGCACATACATCGACTGTACTCATATCTCTAGTGTTAATAAATTTACAGTAAATTTATTTTGTTTGTAGTTAGTTTTGAGAGTTGTTTGGAAAAAGACAGGCTTAAATTAAGTAAACCCTCTTAACAATCTAGATGTGTATAAGAGACAGGTGGTGATGATAGCCTAGCTGGAATTTAGGTATAGTAATTACGGTAATAATATAAGTTTTGAAAAATTTTAGAGAGATAAATATATAATTTTAAAATTTTACTATGTAGAATTTAATAATTTTTGAAATGTAGAAAGTGGGCGGGCATCCACCAGTGGTCGTGACTGATCACAACAGAAAATTACTAGTAGTAAAGTTGATCGAGAGAGTGACTTGAGTATTGAGATATTACTAGAAAAAATTTATATATTGTGCTTGGATGGAGGAATTTGTATAGATTTAATTTAAACATCTAGATTGGCTGTAATAATTATTTAAATCAGATTAACTTAGGANTTCATAATATACATTATACTATGAATCTAATTTGCTGATAATGGCCTCCAATTGATGCTAAACTCACATTTTATGTTACCTATTATTACCTAAAAAGTAATATATATATATATATATATATATATATATATATATATATTGTTCGGACTAAATTTTAAATGAATTGAGTTTAGTATGACTTAAACTCATCTTATAATTAAATAGGATTTAATTTTTAGATTCATGTTTAACTCAATTTATTTTGTTTGAAACTCAACCCACTTTATTTTTGGTCAAATGGGATGAGTTTGGACCGAACCAGCAGCCCTACTTATGGGACGGATTGCTACAGACAGGCACCGATGGGGAGGGATTACTACCGATTTCAATCCTCTTATACACATAAATAAAATAAAACTTGTAGTTATGCCGTAACGAATAAATATTAGCCAAGGAACAAGTACTATAAGATATTAATGTAACAACAACGCAATAGAAGCCGATTGGAAATAAATAGAATAATGTATGAATTGTAGAATAAAATCTGAGTCTAGCATAAATTGGATACCCATTATCACCAAGTTACTGCACAAGACAAATATCCAGCAATGCTAATTTGCTATGAAATTGTACAAAAGGAATGTCTCAGACTAAATATTTCTACCAAATTACTGCACGTGGATGAAATTATGCAGAAAATACAACTATTTTAGGGAAAAGACTTAGGAAAGGCTGATTTTTTGCTTCACTTGTAGATCTTGTGATGTGGATTAAATATTATGGAATCTATGATATAAGCTGATATAAGCAAGATTCTATAAGATTTAATCTTGATAGAAAGTCTACAATAGAGTTAAACACATCTAGATGACAGCTAAGAGACAGGTATTCTGACGACAATAGAATCTCTAAAGAGATGTGTTAAGAGACAACCTGATGGAGGAACATTATCAACATCAGTAGTAGTAGACAGGATTCGATATCACACTGAGGGTAACATTGGAGACAGAAAGACACATCCAGATGTGTATGAACAAGATATGTAGATTTATCCTATGATTAATGACTATTGTCAAAACAATGAAAATATAATAATGTCCACCAATACCAGTGGTTTTTTAAAAATACTTAGGAAAAAAATTTAAATATAAAAATTTTCTACTACTATCAGTATTTTTTGGTCTTTATATTATGTTTTATTTTCTTGTAAAAATAAATTTTTAAATATATGAGACTTATAACCCCTAATGATTCATCAAAAATTTTAAAATTAATTATTTTACCGTATTTTTAAATTTTAAATATTGAAGAAAGTATAATTCGAGAATTAAAATATTAGTAATTAATTTGAAGCATATTTATATTTTTAACAATATTGATAATATTATTGAATTTTATTTTTATTTCAATGCATTAAATGCTACAAAACTTACCTGAGAGGGTAAAATGAAATTTTACTTAAACCTTGAGGAGGTTTACCGCAATTGATCTTTAGGGATAAGTTTGTTTTTTTTAAAAAACTAACAGCAGAGTTATAGTTAACCGTTAGTCAAAGAGATAAAGTGAGAAAAAATAATATTAGGGGATTTAGTGCAAAACAATCTAAATTTTAAGAGGGTTTACTGTATTTAACCCTATATTAAATCTTTTCTACTGATGACTGCAACATTAAGCTTTGCTGGCACAGGGCTCACCAAAAGAGTATAAGACCTCCCAAATATAGGAACATATTTAATTTTTGCTCCATTCAAATTTGAGCACTAGCCAGAACCACCTTCATTTACAAACGGAGAAAATTAATCACATTTCAGCAAATCAAAGATAGGAATTTGCAATAAAGACCTGTAAAATAATTTTTGATATGGAAAAATGATATACGAACAAGAAAGCTTTGAAATCCTTCTCTGTGATATCTAGCAGATTAAGAGAAAAGAACTTAAGCCTTTCTCAAGGTTAAGCTCACATTTCTATTAACATAAATTAAATTGTCTAAATTTATTGTATAGTTACATTATTTATTAGTGTCTAAATTTGTGTTAGTTACCTTGTTAGTCAGTGTCTAAGTTCATTCTACAGTCTAAATTCATTGTACCTATAAGCTTATAAATATAGGCTATTGTATCATTCATAAAATACACAAGTTTAACAATTCTTTCACAATATTGACATGGTATCAGAGCTCGATTTTGGGTCAGAATCCTCTTATTTTTTCGTTGGTATTTCTCCCATAATCTAGTTTTATAATTTGACCTTGTTTCCTAAGGCCTTCTCAAGTCATTGGATTGATTTTCAATCCTTCCCACATCCCAATACAACATCCAAATTGTTCCTAAGTCTCCTCTGATTGATCTTAGATGTTTATCGCGTCCAGAATTCAATCCACGCGCAGAAAAATCAGATCCGACTAGATGCATTAGATAAATCCAAATATATTGAAGAAAAATCATCAACAAAAATAAAGCAACGTCATCAGACCCATCATTGACACGTCATTGTAGAATCATCACCACTGAGCCACATCAGCCACCACGTCATCGGCCTCCGCACGTCACCGCCACGTGTCTCGCTCCTTCTCTTTATCAATGGTTCAGTTTGGTTCACTGTTCAACCTTTCTTGCACTGGTTCTGTCTATTTTACTCCGATTCTGTTCCAGTTTGACCCGGTTCCTTACTATTTTTTGCCTTCTGCATTCAACTATAGACTGAGTTTTTCCTGATTCTGCTCCGACAATAGAGTTTTCTTTTCAAGGTTGACTGGTTACTAATTTAGTTCTTGGTTTCTTGTTCAGTTTTATAGTTCCATGGCACAATCGGATATTTCTCATCCCATTTTCACTATCTTAGATGAATCTAATTATGTTTTGTGGGTTCAGGAAATGCAAAGTTTCCTTAAAGGTCGTAAATTATGACGAATTGTTGACGGTTTTGTTCTAGCTCCAATTCAAACTACTGAAGAGTCATCTGCAAAATTTGCTGATCGTCTAGAAGATTGGGATAGTAAAAATCACCAAATCATTACTTGGATTCGTAATAGATCCATTTACAATCTACAAGAAGCTATTTGGTCTCCAATCGGCTTTATGATCTGTGGAATTTCATTGCCCATCGATATACCAACAAGGACTCAAGCAAGATCATCTTCTTACTACTTTGTATCATGTGAGCAAGAATCACACCAATCTATTTACTCTTTTATTGCCCATATCAAGAACTTATAGGATCAATTAGCACTTTTGGATCTTCAATGGGAGACTCGAGATGCAGCAAAATTTTTCACTTCGAGATCAACAAACATCTAATGCAATTTCTTACGGCTCTACATGATGTTTTGAATCCATTCGTGCATCCTTACTTCATAAACATCCAATACCTACACTTGATCTACTTTTCAGGAGGTTCTTTTTGAAGAAACTCGTGTATAAGAGACAGATGGCTTAAGGCTGTAGGTCCTACTTCTGGTCACCATATTAGTTAAACAAGGTTTGCTTAACTCAACTCCATCTACTGCTCTTTTTGTCATTCCAGGTACTTCCTCTTGGTACTTTGATTCTACCTGTAGAAATCATATGACCTTTGATCCTATCATTTTTAGTTCTAAACATGAAATTTTCTCTGCACCACCTATTTATACAGTTGATGGTTCTACTCTGCGTATTAGTCATATAGGCAACATTTTCGAAATGTTTCTATAATTTCCCTATCCACATCTAGTGTGATTTAGGTATCTGCTAAGGATACTCATTTTGATTGTGCTTTATGTCAACTTGCAAAACATCATACTTTACCTTTTAATATTCTATTTCTAGTGCACCATTTGATCTTGTTCATTCAGATATTTGGGGACCTTCTCCTACACGCACAATGGGTGATTTCTGATATTTTGTTATTTTTGTTGATGATTTTTCACTAGAAATATTTGGATTTATACACATCTAGATGTGTATAAGAGATAGGTCAGGGGATATCTGATTATTACATAACTAGAAGTGTATTATACAGATATTAATGTGTATAAGAGACAATGCTGAAGTGTCTCTGTATACACATCTAGATGTGTATAAGAGACAGGCACAGTGCCATTTTGGTGAAGAAATTTGAGAGATTTGCTGTTTATACCATTAATGGGGTAAACATCTAAATGTGTATTAATAATCAGACTCCCTATGAACATCTTTTTTAATCTACTTCTGACTATACACAACTCAAAATTTTTGGTTGTTTTCTTAGCTATGGGATTGAGTATAAAGGTTATCGATGTTGCGATCCACAGTCCAAAAGACTCCGTATATCTCGTCATGTTATCTTCTGGAAACATAAAATGTTCTCTTCTATGTCTAAATTTCATCTTCCTGTCACTTCTTCTCCGATTCTCTTTACTAATCCATCTAGTGATCTTTTTCCTGACGAGCCTGATGTTGAATCTTCTCACGCTAGACCAACTGATGACTCGACCCAAGAACATGCGCCACCTGAGGATCCTACTCCTGCTGTATAATCAGAATTGTTTCCACCTGCCTTACGTAGATCCAATTGTTATATGATGAATTCCTACTCGTCTTCGTGATGGATGTTGTCTTGGGACTGTTCTTATACACATCTAGAACCCTGTATAAGAGAGAGGGGTTAGAACTTGCCGTGACGTAGCTATGAAAGATGAATTGCGGTGCCCTTGATAAGATGCAACCAAAAATTTTGGACTTACCATGTGATAAATCTGTTGTTGATTGTAAATGGATCTACAAGATTAAAACTCACTTAGATGGCAGAAGATGGAACACTATTAAGCTCGCCTAATTGCCAAAGGTTTTGCTCAAGAACATGGCATTGATTACGAAGAAACCTTTGCTCCTGTTGCCCGTCTCACTTCTATTCGTAGTTTACTTGCTGTTGCTGCTGTTTGTCGTTGGCAACTTTTTCAAATGGATGTTAAGAATGCCTTCCTTAATAGTGATCTTATTGAAGATGTCTATATGAAACTGCCCCCAGTTATGATCATCCAGCAGACAAGATTCGTAAGCTTTGCTGAGCTATTTATGGTCTCAAACAAGCAATTCGAGCTTGGTTTTCTAAGTTTAGCTCTTATACACATCTAGATGGGTATCAGAGACAGTAATTTATGACAAAGCTGCTTTTTCGTCGAGTATCAAATGGTGGTACTATACTTCTTTTACTTTATGTGGATGATATGATTATTACTGGAGATGACCTTGATGGTATCATTGTGTTAAAACGTCATCTCCATCAACATTTCGAGATGAAGGACTTGGGATTCCTAAGTTATTTTCTTGGTCTTGATGTCTCTTCTAATTCTGATGGATACTTTTATAAGAGACAGTAATTAGTAGCTCTCACACCCTGCTCGGATCGGCTTAACCGATAGTACAATTGTTTCTACTCCCATTGCGACTAATGCTCGCCTCCTTGTGATGGGTCCTCTCGAGATCTTACGTTATTTCGTCAATTGGTAGGCAGTCTAATCTATCTTACAGTTACTAGACCTGACATTGCTTACATCGTTCACGTTGTTAGTCAATTCATGGCAGCTCCTAGACCGACTCATTTTGTAGCTGTTCTTCGTATTGTGCAATACCTCAAGGGTACTCCATTCCATGGTCTTCATTTTTTTTGCCGGATTATTCTACTCTTGATTTACACACTTATTCTGATGCTGATTGGTCCGGTGATCCTATGGATAGACGCTCTATTACAGGTTTTTGTTTTTTTCTTGGTACATCTCTTATATCTTGGAAAAGCAAGAAGCAGACCATTATATCCGTTCTAATACCGAAGCAGAATATCGCGCAGTTGCTAATATTACTCAAGAACTTATTTGGCTTCGGTGGTTACTCAAAGATATGGACGATACTCACTCATCCGCTACTCTTCTTCGTTGTTATAATCAGAGTGCTATACAAATTACTCACAACGATATCTTCCATGAGCGTACTAAACATATCGAAAATGACTGTCATTTTGTTCGCGAGCATCTAAGTTCATGGTACTCTTTGATTACAATTCGTTTCCTCATAGGATCATACCGCTGACATTTTCACCAAGGCTCAAACACCCGATCGTTTTCGCTTGTGTTCCAAACTCAGTTGGTCTCAGGCCAACTATATGACTAATACGCCTGTCTCTTATACACATCTAGATGTGTATAAGAGACAGCTAATAAATAATGTTACTATAAGTGCCCAAATTTGTGTTAGTTATCTTGTTAGTCTGTCTAGATTCATTGTATCACACTCTTCATTACACATCTAAATGAATAAATAGAGGCTATTGTATCATTCATAAAACACACAAGTTTAACAATTCTTTTACAAGATTGACAGTTTTCTTCTCCGGCTTAGCAAGGATAGATTGCTGGACCTCTTAGGCTGATTATACATTGCAAAAGCTTCTTGTCAATCTTTTCCTCCTGTCTGCAAGTTGAAATTTGAGGTCTGCAAGGTGATTCTCTTAATTATGTTTGACAGGTTAGATATTTAATATCATCACCTGTGGATCGCAACATCTTATAACCTGTAGATGTGTATAAGAGACAGGGGTTGGCTAGATGTGTATAAGAGACAGCAATATAATTAAGTCTATATAATTTCCCTTATATAATACATTAGAGAAATGTGTGATTAAAGCTAGTCTTCAATCAGTAATTTTAAATCAATCTTTTTTTAAAAGCTATCGAATAAAGTATTATGCTTTGTACCTTTTTAAGAACCAGACAATATAAACTTTCATATGAGAAGTTTGCAAATCCAAGTATTCAAGCAGAGTGCATACTAGAAAGTATGAAATTGATAATGCAATGGGCGGAATCTTTTGTTTCAGCCAAACGAGGTGGCTAGCCCTTTTCATGCAATAGACGAATGTGAAAGTGGTGAACAATAATCCATAGAATTCCAAGACAGGTTGTGTGCCTAGGCTGAAAGATACATTAAATAAAAACAAAATATAATAACTGAGGATTGTGCCTTAAAAGATAAAAAAAACCTATTTAGTATAGCTTATCTGCATAATCTCAATAGTCAAGAAGCTAAACCAAGAACATGAATGATTACAACAAGCACATCAATGATTCTAGAAAAACTATAGGAAAAGAGTTCTTAATAGATTCCAACAAAACACATGCTGTAGAGCACCTCAATTGATGAAAGGATTTATTTGCTTGAGTTGGTGGCTTTACTTGATTTGGATGGTAAGTATAAGAGAATCAACTACAATGCACCAGTTATAGTAATTAAAGTGTGTGAATAACACAGCTTCATGTGTATATCTTAGCCACACTTTTATGTCAGTATACCCATTTTGCTATTAAACTTCTTCTAAGGAACTAATCTTATTATTACAGTAATTTTGTGCTTTAGATTAGTATAGTCTACCCACCTTAACTTAGATGGTCATATCAGTCACGATTGAGACCTCCCTTTACTACTCCCTTCTTGCTCACAATAGGCGATTCCTATTACAATCAGTATCAAAAGACCAAATAGTAAGATAGCCAGTTCATTTAGAAGAAGTTTAATACAATGCCTATTGGAAACATGCCAAAAGATGAAGTAATATTTTAACTGTGTTTTTTACGACTACTTTTTAGGAAGAATAAGAATCCTAGAAAGCAAATCAAGAATTAGCTCAAAATAACACTTACTAGATGGTTATGATGATAGGGAGGTCTAATTTGGGGAGCCTGCTAGCCTTCATGTGCCAGCATCTCCCCTTTTATATGATACACTTTAAAATTACATTTAATTATTAGCAGTATATCAGTTACCATAATATATTGGAACAAAAGTCACCTATAATTTTTTCCACCCTTTTTTTGAGAAAGGAAAATAAATACTAGCAGTTATGAATGTGAGAATTGTAGTTTTCTGTTGCATAACATTTCAGCTAATTTCTTTGCAATTGTCTCTATGCTGATGCAAAGTCTAGGTCCATTATCTTTCTTTTTGATATTTTTCCTTGCAATTTCCAGGATATTAGACGGGTTGAATTTGACCATTTCAGACTATATCCGCGTGCTGCATTCCTAAATTTATCAGCTCATTGCCTTCAAGTCCCTATGTTCACTTTGTTTTGCTGACTAATTTTAGAATCCTGTAAGTTACCTAGACTACATATTCAGACTATTTTTCGCCAAGCCCGAGCCTGAGCCACAACATACTCAAAAGAAGATCTTACAACAAATCCTGGCAAGGCAGAGTCAACAATTTGACACATTTATCCAGCATCTAATATGCCTGGAAATACACCATGAAAGCTGCACTAATACTTGAAGAGCATTAATCCTAAACATTCCGGTCTTTCCTTCTATTCTGGCAGGATTTGGCGTCGAATGCACCTTGAGCATAGGATGTCGACGCCCTATGCTTAGGGCCATTTTGATGATTTTCTTATCTTTAAGTTGTTTTCTTAGATATTTTAGTTGTTTTTATTGAAAAATACAATTTAGCTAGTTTTATTTCAAGTCGTTTAACAGAGTTATTTAGATTTATAAGTTATTTGGTGTAATTTACTCGATTTTGATGCAATATTTTGACTTATCTTTTGATTTGAGATCTTTTCAAATTTTTTGAAAATTTTTGTAGATTAAATGACATTTTACCAAATGTTAATTCAATTTCATATCAAAATATTTTTCCCATTTTTTTTGCATAATAATTCTTTGGTTGAACCATTCAAGGAATGATTAGTCAGTGCTAATATTTCTATTCATAATTACAAAAATTTTGAGTACTAAGCCATACACGAATTTGTGATTTGTGACACTTAGGGAAATTATATAGACTTAATTATATTACTTGTATCTCAAAAACTTACTTCTTACATTTCTAAGATTTTTTTTTAAGACACAGATGTTAGACTAATGACTATTATCCCAACTAAATAATTTAGTCCTTTTCTAGCCAACCCTTTTGAAATCTTTTTATTAGTACCTTGGTTTACTTACCCTTATTGAGCCTAATAATTTCTTTTAATTGTTCTTGATCCTAAAATTTTTCATTTAAGAGCTTTATTACACACATTAATTGTTAAGGGGACACAAAGGTAGAAAATTGTGAAAAGTGGGTGGTGTACATTTATGGAGCAAAATGGGATACTGAAAAAAATTTTAGGGAAGAAAAATAAATAATGAAAGTTTTTAATATATACAGGTAGTACCTACCACTGGTACCTGTAGTGGTAAGTAGTGCCCATCTCTGGCACTTGTGTATTTATATATTGCGATTCGTGCTTACCACTGGTACCCATAATGTGAGCTGACATAAAGATAAAATAATAATAATGTGATGCATAAATGTCCGGAGAAATGTTGGCATGTTTGGCCAATTCAAAGAAAGAGGATTTATTTACTTAATGTTCGTCTGGAATTTTTTATGGGTATTTGTTACTCAAGTGTGGGGTTGTGGATGTATGATATTTCGCATGTGAAGAGCAGTTTTATTTTAATGTGTGGCCACCATTACTATAAAACTCTTGTTATTATTTGTTTTATCCTTTTCCTTCTTTGATTAACCAATACCCTAATGGAACTTGTGAATTTAAAGATGTACCCATTTGAATTAAATCATTGTTTTACTATAATCGCTAATAGCTGTCTCTTATACACATGTTTATGTGAAAAATTTGGAGGTTTCACATAATTTAATCTAATCGTTTCCAAATCTGAGTTTTTGGATGGCTATGTATACGTACACACGAAACTCATGTTCTGGTTTTTATTAGCATCTAAACTCTTGTGTTTTTAGACTACTCTAAATGATGGTTTGGCTGTTACTTAGTTCTAGTGGACTTTGGGGGGAATATATTGGGTGGAATTTTGATATGCATAATTTTTTTAATTTTTTGTTTGTTGGAGGACGATTAATGGTTAAATGTGGGGTAAATTGATAAGTTCATAAAACCTCCAAATCTGTCTCTTATACACATCTAGATGTGTATATGTAGGAAGCCTCTAGTACTTGAAAAAGGGTGGAAAAAATTTGTAGGTGACTCTTATTTGCATAGCTTATGGATATAACTGGGAGTACTGCTTCATATGAAATGCAAGCAGGAAAGCTGTCTTTGATTGATTTGACTCGAGATGTATTGGAAAGGCAAGAGAAAGAGCTACAACTTTTGTATTTTATATTTTTCCAAATTTCAAGAGCATCAACGTCAAAATCGAAATCGATGGTTAAATACAAGATTAGAGCAGCGTGCACATGCATGAGGGTTAAGCAGTACACGTGTGCTGTTTCCAAATACCAGAAATTTAGAATCGAGCGCACATATGCCGTGATAGGCTATGGTGTTGGATTATAGGGATATTCATATATCGGCATTAGGTCTATATATCTCGAGACAAGAATTGTAACCCTAATATTCACTATAAATACCCCTTTAAGGCACGATTAAAGGAGGCTTTCTCGCCAACTGGCGAGCTTTCATGGCTGTCTCTTCATACACATCTAGATGTGTATAAGAGACAGGTTTTAGGTACTAAATGCTCTTCTTGGTTAAGAGAATTGAAGTCATGGTTGGTTCTATTAAATTGTGAGACCTCTCGTACTTAAATTTATTTGCTTTTGTATCAAATATTGATTATTTTTCTGCATAAATTTCATGATTGCTCTTTTTAATTTGCTATTACTGTTGAATAGTGAGTTATTGAAATTAATTTACAGCTAGATTGTCTTTAATTGCATGTGTTCAATTCAATTTGTGAAGGAACTAAATTTAATGATTGCTCGATTACCGTTATTGAATTTGGAAGAAATAATCAACTAGTTAACATTGAGACGTGTGTTTATATTTAATTAACCTAATTGTTCACATCGCACTCTCATAGTGAGACCCGCATAAACGCACGTGTCTCAAGTTAATTTGATAGTTAGGGTTAATTGACTCACTATTCAACAGTAATAGCCTGTCTCTTATAAGAATCAATTTTGAATTGGACAATTAGGATTAATTCTTCAATTAGTGCTTGATATGAGAATTGAATTATCTTTTGGTATCCATGATCAATTGATAGGATTTCCATGATGGATATGACTGGAACTAAAAAATTTCTTTAATTGAATTTTTTTCAATTTTAATTGCTTGCATTAGTTTTTAGTTTACAATTATTCAAGAATCCCCTTTTATTTTGAGCACAAAAAATAAACCTCATTCTCTGTGGGACGACTTGAACTCACCACTACTATATTTTATAAGAGGAATTTAGTTAATTTTTGGGAGCCTGCGATAGCTACACCACTAATTTGAAAAACTTGTTAAATTGATTCTTTCAACCATAAAAATTGGATATACGAGTTGTTTAATGTTACCGGTTAATTCTAGTATTAAGATTAAAGGATTAATAATTTAGGCCCGATGTAACTCGACTCAATGCATATACTAAATCAATTATGCGTTGTGACCTAATAATAAAGAACTTTTATTCCATCTATACTCATTTACAAGGATGTGTATAAGAGACAGGTTTGACATGCTGGAGAGACATAATGCATATATAAAAGAATTGGATAGGCAGAATTAAATATTTTTTTTCTCTTATTCTACTCAATTATAAGGGTATTTGTGCAAATTTTTTATTTTTTAAATTTTAGAACACAAAATTGTTATAAATATATTGGGTCAAGTATTTGTACAAAAGGACTAAATATTAGGTAATTTTCTCTTAACCCATTAAAATCGAATTGGGTCACCCATTAAGCATATAGACCTAATGCCGATATATGAATATCCCTATAATCCAACACGATATCATATTATGTAAGGCCATAAAATTTATTAGATGCAAAATTGACAAAATTTTGTTATCCTATTTAATAGTCATTAGAGGATAACTAATACCATTCCCCCTATAGTATTATTTTATCCTCTTGCACAAGGGATTAAATTGGTTAGTTGGGAGAACAGTCCTATGCCAAAAAAATCAATTTAACTTAAGATGATATATTCTATAAATTTAGTTATCTAATTCTACATCATCCCATGAGTACAACATACCCTTATTGTCTTCAAAGTCCCTGAACTGTTCACTTTGCCTTTATGAGTAACTTTTAAGTCGTGTAAATTCCCTTGAAATTCTTCAAACTCTTACGAGAAAAGCTTTGTTTAGTCGCTAGAGGTCCATACTTTACTAGATTAGCATAACTCTCCTCAATCGAAAACCTGATTTATTGCGTTTCAATAAATTTTCTTGGTCTGAACTTTTGTTGTACGTGGATGCAATTTGCATGTTCAGAGTTCATCTAAGTTGTCTTATTAAGTCGATGATATACATTACGCCGGAAAATTACTCAACGCATTTAAATTTTCATATAATTACATTGGCATTTCCAGCTTTCACGCACCTTATTTTGATCCAATTAAGGACCAAACTTTCGTCATGATTATGGGTACATCTTTAAATTCACAAGTTCCATTTCTAGTGATTGTGTTGAGAGGTTGTGATGGCCGTCACACATTGAGAGTGAGTTTACAACATTTTAGTTTATGAGTTATTGATGGCATAATTAAACCAAACTCCTTATCAATTAGAAAATATGTTATTATTAGATTTTGGTAATTTAGTTATTTAAGTAATTTAGTTTCCTAATACAATTATATTTAGAGTTGTTATTTCCTATTCTAATTAAATTTCAGGTTTGTTAGTAGTTAAATTTGTTACCCTATAAATAGAGGGTTTATTTAGTTTATTCAATCGAGAAGAATTGAGTTGAGAGAGTCTTAGAATCGAGATTCTATTCTAATGGTACATATTATGCCGTCGGACGGGTCTCAATATGAGAGTCCGATGTGTATAAGAGACATAATTCATCCTCTTCTCCCACATATTTTTATATGTGTTGAATAAATTTATCTTCCGCTGTATTTTTTATGCTAACAAGTGATATCAGAACACTAGGTTCAAGAGTTTGATCCTTCGATATTTGTCGAAAATTAGAGAAATTTTTTTTGTGATACAAAAGCAAATAAATTTAATCGTGTATGGCGTGGATCTACCCTGATGGAGAGTTTGGTTTAAGGGAGGCATTGATGGCATAATTAAACCAAATTGCTTATCAATTAGGAAATATGTTATTGTTAGATTTTGGTAATTTAGTTAAGAGAAAAAGAGCAATCATGAAATTTATGCAGAAAAATAATCAATATTTGATACAAAAGCAAATAAATTTAAGTACAGGTAAGGCTATTATTCCATGAGTTTATCTCGGGTCTCACTATGAGAGTGCGATGTGCGTTATTTTGTAACTTTTCATCTTCTCCCACATATTTTTATATGTGTTGAATAAATTTATCTTCCGCTACGTATTTTTTATGCTAACAGTTATTAATAATTTAGTTTAATTATTTTAAATTTATTATTTTCACTTTAAAGTTATTTGGTCATAATAGACTCGAGGTGTTGTAGAGATATTACTTAGAAATGTTGCATTTTATGCTATTTATTATATTCTACGAATTGTCGAAATATAATAATATAATTCATTATAGGACTGTAGAGTTTCTTTCATTTTACTTTGTCTAAGATATGCATCTTAATCTTGCCTTTTCAAAATTGAACTAGCTGCCTAAATTTGTATAGAATTGGTATAATGTATCTGCACGTAGGTCGTAGACCCTAGGAACATGTAAATTTTGTGATTGATAAAAAAAAAATGCAAAAATTCAAGCTAACTTCTGCCTATCCAATTCTTTTATATATGCATTATGTCTCTCCAGCATGTCAAACAATGATCATTTTCTAATACTAATGACAAAAAAAGAAAATCCTCATCTGTACTTTCTTTTTCCTCTATCTTTTGGTCACACAAAATCTTTGCTTTCTTGTTAACTTGAAATAGGCTGAATATAAAGATGGTAGAATGAAAAGCTTTAGTTAACAACTCCAATTTATTTCATGCTTCTTATTAAATGAGGTTTGTAGAATAGAGTCATCTTGGACAGTAAAGTATTGGAGACGCATTATTACCAAGTTACTCCACAAGACTCTCCAGTAAGCAATGCATTGACAAAGATATTGTCTGTACAATTTATGCATCAATGTGTCATGCATTTTTTCAATGATGTAGTCATACTACCAGATTAAAAGACAAAGTACCAACAGAAAAGAAGATAACTATTAAAGATTCTATACACATTTAGAATACAAATGAAGAGGAAAAAAAAATTTATCATATCACAAAAGTTTTCTACTGATGACTAAAACATTAAGCTTAAAGAACAAAGCTCTCCGAAAACGTAGCATATTTGCTCCATCCAGGTTTACGATAGTCAGCTAAGGCAGCCTGAAATGAAGACCTTTTTGCATATTTTACGTTCTAAAACCATAGTCCAATACGACAGATTTTCCCAAAATGTGCAAAAAATGCATCATCAGAAGAATCCCTGCAACAAAAAGAGTTTGTCAACATTAAAGACGTGGAAATAAGTATTCTGACACATCTTGTATGATTTTAACGATATTTCGAACCTAAAAAACTGATATTCAGCATCAACTTCAAACTAAGTTTGGAATAGAACTTAAAAGAATTCAGTTTTGAAATCCTTCTCTTTGATCTCTAGCAGATAAAGAAAAATTTAACTCTTTGCCTTTCTTGGTAAAAAAAAAAAAGAAAGTTTCCAATAACAACTAATGTGGTACTCAAGGTTAAACTCACATGGTTTCTCTTCTCCAGCTTAGCAAGGACAGATTGTTGGACCTTTTGGGCTGATTACACAATGCCAAAGCTTCTTGTCAATCTTTTCCTCCCGTCTCCTAATAGTTTCAAGATGAAATTTGAGGAGGTATGTGAGGTGATCAAAATAATTATTGAACACATTAGACATTCAGATATCAGAAAGAATGTAGAAACTAATTTCACCAAGTAGTATAACATTTCCATTTACCGCAAAAGCGACATGGAATGATGGAACTATAAGAAATCTCAAAAGGTTGGTATCTTCAAGCTTCATCTTGAAAGGATATTGACTTGAAAGGTATCTGCATCATATTCAATATAGATGATGCATTAGAGAAATGTGTGACAAAAGATAATGGCTCCAACTACAACTTTAAACTGTCTCTTTTTCGGATAAAAGCTAATGAATAAAGTATTATGTCTCTGTATCACATTAAGAACTAGATAACATCAATTTTCATCAGAGAAGTTTGCAAATCAAGCAGACTGCATACCAGAAAGTATGAGATGGAAAATGCAATGAACACTGTTTTATTTCTGCCGTAGAGAGGTGGGCAGCCTGTTTCCTGCAACAGCCGAATGTGAGAGTGGTGAACAATAATCCATAGAATTCCAAGAGAGATGTGTTGCCTACGGGAAATGGAAATCAAAAAGCAATCAAGTACTAGAGGCTTTCTACATATTTTTATAAAATTCCCTGAAAGAGGCTACTAAATAAATTACAATGCCGAGTCACAAAATCTGGTACCAATATGTCCATGTCACCTACTCTACTTTCTTGGTCAATTTGTTATCCCTCATTGAAAAAGCTGGTAGCTTTGGACTCGACCAACTCCAACCAATACTAAAAATAATCTCAATGTTAAGAGAAGACTTCGAAGCATGCAGAAAAATTAAAAATCATACTCAAATTAAGAAGCAATAGCACCTGTATTACTATTCGAGAAATACATTTTAAGAAACTAAAAACCATATGTTCTGAACTAATGTTCACAAACTGATCATGATCAATATTTTTAATCAGCAATAGTGATTAACACAGAACAATGTTCAAAGTTATTGCAAACAACAACACAGAAGTAGTATTTTGATAAATATATACTTTTCCAAGGCTGTACTCAAGCTGTGCAATTTGGTACATATAAACAACAACAATACTCTGCTCTCCAGATGAACAATGCAAGTTCATAGTGTAAATACTAGTAAGACAATTTTATATCCTAGATCATGTACCTGAGTATTATGTTGAACACAGAACCTTGACTAGGCAAGAACTATAAGAAATGCAATAGGTTAGTATCATCTCATCATGCTTCAGGAAAAGGACATTGACTCGAAAAGTATTTGCATCATATTCAATTGTATGATACCTTACTCAAAGAAAAGTGACAAAAGCTAGTCTCCAAGAACAATTGTTAACTGGAATCTTTTTTAAGAATAAAGCCACCAAAGAAAGTACTACGTCTAGCTTGCATTTTAGTCCTCTTAAGCATGAAGGGTTCTAGATTTGTATCCAAAATCTCCAATATCTAAGTATTCAAGTCTTTAGAGTGTGTACCTCACAGTATGAACTGGATAATGCAATGGGCAGTCTGTCATTTCTACCACAGAGAAAGAGATTGGTAGCCAAATGTCGGAGTAGTGAAACTATCCATATATAGAATTCCAAGAGAGAATGTGCTGCCTGGATGAGATTACAACAAAATAGAGAATACCTGATGATTGTGCCGTATTGATGTAAATAGTTATTTAGGATAGCTTACAGCATAATCTAAAGATGGCAAAGCAAGCACATCCGTGATTACAAATAAAGCACATACCTTGGAGAACCTGAATTGAAGAAAGTATGCACTTTCATCTGCTTGAGTTAGTTGCTTTACGTGATTGGAATCTGCAACATAGAAATTGAACAACACTATTAGCGATTATACATATACATCATATAACAACACAAAGAAAAAACAGCTTTAGGAATATAATAGTATTATAGTAACAGATTAACAGGTGCTTTAAATAAGTATAGTGTAACCACCTTAACTGAGATTGTCATGTCATGTCAGTCGTAATTGAGACCTCCCTTCACTACTACTCGATCCCTACTACTTACTCACAGACAGGCGATTTTGCATCTTAGGAATCAAAACCAAAAACAAATAGATCGAGTAGTAGTTTTATCCGAAAAGACACCAGTACTGGTAATTTGAATGCCTATTGGAATCATACCAAAAGATGCAGTAATAGTTTTAAAATTGTGTTGTTTTTGACAACTATATCCTTTTTAGGAAGAATAAGAATTAGCTTAAAATCACACTTACTGGAGGTGTTCTAACTTTGGGAGGCAGCTAGATGTCATGTGCCGGCATATCCGCTGCGTTATGGGAATGCTGAGCTATTCCCATGATGCGCGGAGATGCCGGCACAACCTTGGGCCATTCTTGTCCTTTCTCCCATTCTAACCGTGGTTTCAGCAATGGGCATTTCTTGATTTCCAGTCTAGTGATGGAGGCGGGCAATCCCTCATCTGGCAGCGACTGGATTGAACGGCAATGACTGATTCTCAGCTCTTCAAGAGAGGTGAGGTGTCGAAGACCCAAATAGTTTAGCATTTTAAGATTTCGATAGCTACACAGGGTGAGACGTTCAAGAGTGCGAGGCAGCAAGTCCTCGTTTGGAAACGACTCATCATCCATGTCATTGATACACAAGTGTTTCAGATAAGGCGGTTTCAGCAAATCCAACAGGACTGGGCTACTCCTGAACCTTTTGCAAACCGATACTTAGGGATACTAGGCAGGATGGCAAACCCTTCTGAAAAGCACTCCATCTCTGGGCAACACAATATGGCTAGATATACAAGAGATGGGAGGAGGGATTGCATCCGTTCGGCAGCGACTTGAGCTTCTTGCAATTTTGAAGATACAAGTGTGTTAGATTGGGGGCTGGCAATCCTCCTCTGGAAAACACGTTAGATCACGGCAACCTTCGATAGATGTGTATAAGAGACAGAAGTAGTGGTCCGACTTTGAACCCCAAACGAGCATCTCAATACCCGTACAATGTAAAATATCAACATCCTTGAGCGTCAACGAGCCTAGAGACACATGTTTAAGAGAGTCCAAATTCCTTAATGTCAACGAGTCAACGAGGGTCCCACCACGGCTGCTTTCACCTTCTAATAATAGTAATTCGTAAATTGCTGCCACAACCACCAAATTCAAGTTTTTTTAGCATAGCAGGTACGTCACCTATACGAAAGGGCAAGAGAGACTTGCAATCCTTAATCTCCAACACCTCAAGGCTTGGTAGCGAATCTGGCCCTGGGTATAACTCTTTCAAATTTTGTAGAGCTGAGACCTTCAGTACACGAAGAGAGGGGAATTGTGGAATGTCTCCCTGGAAGATACTCAATTGACCATTGGGAAGCTCAAGTTTATCACATTTAGAAATCTCTAGTATTTTTAGCAAGGAAAGATTTGTAGGCAATTTTCCAACCAGTTTGGGGCAATTCGTTATGTTGAGCTCTTCAATGTTACCAAAAGTTCTGCATTCTAGTATGTCCCATCTCTCCAATTCTTCCATGTTCTGAATTTTTAATTTTTTGAGGGATGCAAAAGGTGTGGTTTCACAACTATCCCCGTACATCTCTAGACTCAAGGCTAATATTTTACTCATTCCAACAATTTCGAGGGATTCCAATGATGCGGTAGTTGTCCTAGAGGAGGCAAGCCAAAGCAGTGTTGACAATCATATAGATTTAATGATTTCATGTGGCAGAATAAAGGATTTCCTAGCCAATCTGGTAATCGTGTTCCGCAATATCCATTGATTTCAAGATGTTTTATGCTTGAATGGGGTTGGAGTCTCTTGATACACATCTCTCGCATGTTGTATAATACTCGGCATCACCATTCCAATTCAAGGTTAAATGTTCAAGGTTGTTCATGCCTTTCACATTCGCCATTGATGCATCTCTACCACAAGAAACGTTTTCTAGCCCAGAAATGAATAGTTGCTTACCACTGAGCTTTTGAAATTGGCCCAACTCTTGAATCCCTGAACCACCATCCTTGCCAACCACAAAACCAGTCAAGACTTGAAGGTTTTTTAGTCTGCCCATTTGTGTTGGCATTTTATTCAATCGAGTTCCACTGATATCCAGGTAGCACAAGTTAATTAACTTCAACAAATGTATCGGCAACTCTTCAAGTTTTTCACAATTTGACAACAATAGGGTTTGTAGATTATA
This sequence comes from Cinchona pubescens, assembly GCA_025175665.1. NCBI lineage: Eukaryota > Viridiplantae > Streptophyta > Magnoliopsida > Gentianales > Rubiaceae > Cinchona > Cinchona pubescens. The sequence goes on along the minus strand of JANKKI010000598.1, from coordinate 114,788 downwards.
CAAGGTACATACCCATTCCGGTAGCTTTGTTATTTTTGTAAAAGAGAGATTCAGAAAACGTAATTGTTTCAAACCACTAAATGAGTCGGGTAACTTAGTGATGTTATATCTAGCCAAAGATAGAACCCTTAAAGACTTAAATCTGGGCAACATGTCATTGTAGAAATTAATTGCTTAATTTTCTGATACAATGATCATTCTTCAATGGTAGAAATGTTCTCAAATTCTCGATCTCTCTCAAGAGTTTAAATTTATCAAATGTGTCGTACACACTAACATAGTACGTGAAATTACGTACTCTAGCTAATGTACCATGCCCCAGGTCATGATTTTCCAACCTTAAACAATATTTTCCAAAAACAGATTTAGCCAAATCATTGATAAGATCATGCATGGACAAATAATTACAGCCGGTTGATTGCTGCAACAATGATCTTGATCTCAATTCATGCAAGTACTCTTCACCTTTATCGATGGTTCAATTCTTGTATCATTTCTCCGGTACTCCAAAAGACCATTAGCATGCCATAACTGAATTATTTGATCTTTTGTAAACATAAAATCTTTGTGAAACACAATGTTAGTGTGTACGACACCTGTCTCTTATACACATCTAGATGTATGTAACTTAATTTCAATGCGGCAATATGTCATCTGGATTGTTTGTCTGGTTCCATAAATCATTTTCTAAAATGTCATTCCACTCCTCAACCATTCTTGTTGAACGCAAAAGACCTGCGACTGTTTTCAAAGCCAAAGGCAATCCTTCACACTTACTCACGATTTTCTTTCCTATTTCCTCAAGTTCTCTCTGATTTCCATTGTCACCATCTCCAAATGCATGTTTCTCAAATAAGGACCAAGAGTCCTCCTCGGATATGAAATCCAAACGATAAATTGACCTTTTTTGACCCATAATTAGTGCAATTTTCTCATCTCGTGTTGTCACAATTATCTTACTTCCTTTAAAACCACCTTGAAATGTAGTATCTTTAATTTCTCCCAATCACAGTACTGACGATTCCAAACATCATCTAGAACAAGAAGAAACTTTTTATCGGTTAGGCCACGTTGTAGCTTCACCTGGAGAGAAGTCAAACTTTCAACTATAATCAGAAAATGAAATGTTGAGTTCCTTAAGGAGTTCCTTGGTTATCCTGTTAGCATCATAATCTTCTGATACGCAAACCCATGCTTTGGTGGTAGGAAAATGATTCTTGACCTTCTCATCATCATAAACCAATTGAGCCAAGGTGGTCTTACCGATTCCACCCAGTCCGACTATAGAAACTACAGTAAATTATTGTCTACGTTTGCAAGGTCTCAGCTCAACAACATTTGAATTATCTTATCTTTGTCAAGATTCTACTTACAAAGTGGTCTTATCAACCAAAGAAGTTGAAGGTGTTCGATACGATTTTATTTTGGATTCCACATTTTGCAAACCCAAAGGAACAATTTGCTGTATAAACCCATCTAGCCTAACAACTATTTTTTCAATCTTTGGCATAAACCCTTCAAGAAACTTATCAGAATCATAAGTAGTGAAAACAGTGCTACTGACCTGACCGGTACTTGATGAGCTTTGGAACTCAGTTTCCACTTTAACTCGCAAAGCTTCAGTGTTGATCTGATCGAGCAAGTCATCAGCCTCGTAAACAGTTTCATGAAGCTCTTCAAGCCATTCCTTGACAGCTTGGTTCCTCGTTTCCTTGTTCTCAGCATCATCAAGCACAGCTCCAACTGTGAGTAAGTTGGTTTTCAGCTTCTTGAGGAGTTCATGATACACATCTAGATAAAAAAAGAGGGAATTGAAAAGTTCGGCTGGCTTAGTCTACATAAATTTCCTTACAGTATCTTTGATCTAATTGCAATGATTCAACAATTAAAACAAACTAATAGCCGAAGTTGTTGTCCACATGATCATAGTAAATTCATATAGAGCACGATAATTGACAAAAACACATTTTTTTATAGAAGTTGTTAATAATGACGAAGATCTTGTGGTAGAGATGCATCAATGGCGAATGTGAGACTTCGTGAAATAACCTTGCTATTAATTTTATTTTATTGCAAATCTTTTGTCAGAACATCGCGTCCTTTTGCAATATTCAACATCTCTACTAAAATATTATGAATCTAGTTATAGATAAGCATAATGACGACTTGACAATTGACAACAATAATATTTTCGTATGGAAAGTAAGCTAAAAGACTTGTTGGAAATTTTTAAAATAAGAAGAGTCGTAACTTTACGTAATTAGTAGTTGTGGTATCTATTCAATTTAATGGACATGTACCTATTCATTAAATCATGATTGGATGAATAGGTGTGTTTCAAAATAAAGAGATATTTGAACATCTATAAATACAATAACATGTATGTGATAGACAAGACATTATTATTATTTATTCTTCGTCTTAGTTCTCCTCTAAATAAGACAAATTTGTCAAAATTTTGAATGCTTAGTGGATTGATTTTGTTAGTGCAAAACGAAATGGATCACTAAGTTTCATTGTATCCTAAAAGTTATTTGCAAGATTCTTTTGCACACTAATTATGGTAGAGGCAAATTAAACCTTAAGAAAAGCGACATTGTAACGCGCCTTGAAATCATCTCTTGTACCAACTATGCGGATTTACGATACGCATTTACGATTTTGCTAATTTTGTTCTAAGAAGACTAACAGCTGGTTGCCATGCAATTGTTGAGGCAATCTTCATTTTTTCAGCCAAACATAAAGAAGTTAAGAAAAAAGCACAAGGAAAATATAAGAGAGACAGAGTGAGGCAAAGAGCCCTGCAATTACTGGGGGAGGTTTAAGATTGTTTGGTAAAGCCAAGCTAATGAAAATATACATAGAAAATGGTGGAGGGTTCATTGGGTTTGGCTTCATTTTTTGATCGGCTGGCGGTTTCCGTGTATCAAAGGCTAAGCAGGGGAAAGAAATAATCGTGACTAAGCCACCCAAAGCAAATTAATTGTTTTAAAGTAGTTTGACAAAGTAATTTGAAAAAAAAAAAAGAGTAATTATTAGAGAAAAAATAATATTTCTTCTGTGAAAAATATAGCTTCGTTTAGATTATAAATAATTTACATTATGACCAAATAATATTTGGGAAAATTTATAATTTCTTTTAGGAATCATTCCCAAGTGATCTTTAAATACTTATACAAGATAACACTATGTACTTTTAAAACTTGTCACATAACCTTTTAAATCCAAGGAATTGGTTCCTAAAAGGCATCGTAGAATTCTCCAAGATTTGGTATTTGGTCAAAATAATTTTAAAGAGGTGTTTTGCTTACTGCGCTGTGTCTGTCTCTTATACACATCTAGATGTGTATAAGAGACAGATCCAGTGCTTATACATAACAAAAGATCAAATATATTTTAAAAAATATTTAATTAATAATTATGTATAAGCACTGGATTAATTTTTTTTTTTTTTTTTTTTTTGCAATCCCTACTTTTGCACAAGGACGTTTAATCTAGTAACTATTAGAATAGTATATTTTTATCGTAACCTGTGTTTTTTGTAATATTTTGTTAGTAGTCTATGAACATTAATCTTGTGGATATAGAGATAATTCACCTTTGTGCGTTTGCTTTGAACCATGAAAGACATTTATTATTGGTTTAATTTAACTTATTTTGTATTTTTACTTAGTTCTGTGCAAAATGTTTGTGTGTGTGTCTGTGGTAGCTGTCTTAATAATGGCATCAACTAACTAGGTACAAATTATTGATTATATCTTATCATTGTTGATTTTGATACTTTTTTTTATGTACGGTTAATTTAATTTTATCCCTTTAACGACGTTTAGGGTCACAATCACTTTAATCCCTAACGTTATTTTTTAGACACTATAGTCGCTGGACTAACGGTTAAAGCTAACGGTGTTAGATTTTTGGCCTAAATGATATTTTTACTCTAAAATTATTAATGTGAACAAATTTTCTCACAACACCCAAAATATCTTATTTTATCTTCATGAATAGAGTTTGATGAAATTTAAGATATGTTGATGAATGATAAAAAATTATTGAATTATATCAACAAAATGAGGGAGAGAGAAAAATGAATCAAGCAAAAATAAGAAAAAAAAATATGAATAAGAGAGAATAAAGTTATTTTTGTTAAAATGGTATTGAATGTTGAGTTAGATGTAACGGAAAGATTTAAAAACTTAAAAAATAATGTTATAGATTAAAGTGATAATGACTATAAAAATTAATGGTATAAAATAAAATTAACCCTTTTATGTATATGGAGTTTGATAGAAATAAGAGGAAAGTTACAATTTTAGGTCTTCATCAAATATACGACGAGGATAAGTGAAAATTATTCATAACTCTCATTTTTCTATTTGCGTGATTTTTTTTTATCTTTATTTGGGTCCAGAAATAATAGCTACTATTTATTATTTGAAATCCAAATGGTTATTTCAAATATTATTTTGTAGCCAAATAATTATTTCTATTATTCCAAAATCAACATTATTTTCAAAATCACTAAAGTCAAAAAAATATTATTCACTAAATAACTCTCCATTATTTGCAATGTAAATGGACCCTTTTATACATTAAAAAGGAACTATCAATTTGATACACTTCAGAATTAAATACTCCTCCCATTATTAAAATCTCGATCCTCGAATCTTATAACCTTACATTCTTGTGATTTTAGGTAACCTAAATAGCTCGATCTCATATAAAATCTAAAATCATCTAGGATCAAGTGATCAATGGAATTTTAGGATCTTATATTCCTATCCAATTCAGAAATGGACTTTTTATGCCTTTTGAATTTTATTTGTGAAATGTTTTAAACCATTTCTAAATCAATTTGTTGACTCGTCTATATTGTAAATTTATTTATTTATTTCAATATGAGTGCAATTTGAAGATCAAAATACCATGTGATCAAGCTTGATCTAATATTTCTATTGGATAAAACATGTAAACTTTTTTTTTTTATAGAATCTTATACACATCTAGATTCTTTATTAAGAGACAGGTGTATTTTAAAAAAATTGAAAGAAAACCCAAAAGTCAAAATAAAGTTATAAAAAAAAAAAAAAAAAAACCCTAAAATTTGGTTAGTAATATTCTCCAATTTGATTATTATATTGGAGTTTTTGAACTTTTTTTTTTTTTTTGTGTACATATATCTTTAATTGTTAAATTTTATATTTATAATTTTAGTAATTTAGTTTTAAAAGTATGAAAGTATCTTTTATGTTAACGAACTCTTTTGTGTTTCAGGGGGTAAAAATGAACTTCTGATTAATACGACTTGTAATTCATACAGAATCAAAAAATAAATTAAAATAATAATTTTAATTACCTGAACTTAGTCAACGAGTCGTCAATCAAATTTACTTCACCGAAAAACATGAACAATGGTGTAGTTAAAATCCTAAAGCATGTAATAACCTTTAATGTAATCATTTGACAAAGGGTTTCCAAATCGGTCTCGAGGGTAAGGTCTCATATTTGAATCCTATTACGATGTTATAAACCTACTAAAACTGCATAGATATATGCTATTTTTTTTTTTTAGTTTCATTTTTTGTACGAAAACTATGTAAACCATAAATTTGAATATCATTAATGGAAATGCTTCTTTCATGGAATGGCTAATACACTTGCATGTCATGAAATATATCAAATTATTATACTTTTTATATTTAAGTCACATGTCTTATTACTTTTATCATGATTATTATTTTTTTATTAACTTACAAATTATTAATTTAGCTATTTTAGATGCTTTTAGTAAGATCTTACAATTCTACTATCCGATTCTAACACCTTAAAAACGATCCTATGTGGGATCCCGATTCTATGAATTATGTGGCTCCTCCATATCATGCTTTCCATTTTGTCACGTTTTAAAATATTTGTCATGTTAAAAAGTGAAAGCATCTTCTATTACTTTTTCCTAATATTGCGCTCTCTTTACTTTTGTAGATTTGATATGAGACAAATTCAAAATTACAAAGAAAAACACTGTCTCTTAATCACATCACTATGTGTTAAGAGACATTCTGTTTTGAATTGTCGAAAAGGGACAAAAAATTTGAACGGAGGGAGTAGTTTAATTAATTGCTACATACAGTCCTTGTTTTATACTTAGTAGTATATTTGGTTGTATTTTTTGGACGAAGTAGATTTGAATTATAGGAAAAATGAGATGTGTATAAGAGACAGCCGCTAAAATTCACTTATTTGACCATTAAAATTATATACTATCACTTGTTGATAGATTTCAAATTTTCAACTAAATAAAATAAATTGTTTGGAATAATCTCTAATGAATTTAGATTTTAAATTTAAATCCACTCAAAATCCTCCATCCAGAGCAAAACATAATAATATTTTTCAAGAAAGAAAAATATCCCATCTTTCTTTCTTTATTTTTCTTTTTCCTCCTCTTCTGGAAATATTAGCGGTTATAAATGGGAGAACTGTAGTTGTCCATTCCATAACATTTTAGCTATTTTCCTTGCAATTGTCTCTATACTGATACAAAGTCTATGTTCATCATCTTTCCTTTGATCTTTTTCCTCGAAGTTTCCAGGATATTAGACCGGGTTGAGAATTGACAATTTCGGACCATTTATCTGCTTATTGCCTTCGACGAAGTCCCTGATCTGTTCACTTTGCCTTTCTGACTAATTTTTAAATCATGTAAATTCCCTTGAAATTCTTCAAACTCTTACGAGAAAAGCTTTGTTTAATCGTTAAGTAATTCAAAAGCTTCGCTAGATCTCCGAAATTTACTACATTAGCTTAACTCTCCTCGATCCAAGACCTGGTTTATTGCGTTTCAATAAATTTTGGTGGTCCGATCTTTTGTTGTAGTCGTGGAAGCAATTTGTATATTCAGATTTCATCTAAGTTCTCTTATTAAATCGATGATATCTATTACACCAGAAAATTACTTTGTGCATTCATATTTTCATATAATTACATTGCCATTTCCAACTTTCAGGCATATTATTTTGATCCAATTAAGGACCAAACTTCGTCATGACTATGGGTAGGAATTTAAGTTCATAAGTTTTATTCCTAGTGATTATGTTCAGTTCGGAGGTTGTGACCTTTGTCGCACATTAATAGTTGGAGAAAATATTGTATTATTTATTAGTAAGGAAAACACAATGTATGAGTGAGATTTAAAAAAAAAAAGTTAAAAAAAAGAAGAAGTTACATGTAATAATTATTGATGGTGGTTTAAAATAATATTATTAATGTTAATAAAAGTTAAAATACAAAGTTTATAAAGTGACGGACACTAAAAGAAGCTCTCTTCATTTATATATAGTATAGATATCATCTTGATTTATGGGTTTCGAACAATTAATAACTTAATCATTTTGAATTCATTATTTTTGCTCAAAAGTTATCAGATTACAGACTAAGTACCAACACAAAAAAGATAACTATTAAAGACTACTGCCTTTAGAATAGAAATGAAGAGACAAAAAAAAAAATGAATCATATCACAAAATTTTCTACTGATGACAAAAACATTAAGCTTAAAGCACAAAGCTCAACAAAAACGTAGCATATTTGCTCCATCCATGTTTAACCCCATTCAAGCATAAGGTAGGCGAAATGAAGACCTCTTTGCAGATTTTACATTCTAAAACCACAGTCCAATACAACAGATTTTCCCTATATGTGCAAAAAAAAAAGCATCATTAGAAGAATCCCTGAAACAAAAAGAGTTCGTTAACATTAAAGACGTGGAAATAAGTATTCTACAATAAAGGTATATGATTGTAACGATATTTCGAACCTAAAAGACTGATATGCAGCTTCAACTTCAAACTAAATTTGGAATAGAACATGAAAGAAAGTTTAGAAATTCCTTCTCCGAGATCTGTAGCAGATAAAGAAAAATTAACTTTTGCCTTTCTGGAAAAAAAAAATGTTTCCACCAGCAATTCTCAAGCATATAACAAATAATGTGCTACTCAAGCTTAAACTCACATGGTTTCTCTTCTCCAGCATAGCAGGACAGATTGTTGGACCTCTTGGGCTGATTATACATTGCAAAAGCATCTTATCAATCTGAGAGTGGTGAACAATAATCCAAAGAATTCCAAGAGAGTTGTGTGTGCCTAGAACGGAAGATACATCAGATAAAAACAAAATATAATAACTGAGAGGATTGTGCCTTTAAAAGATAAAAATTGTTGCCATTCAGTATATCTTGCAGCAAAATCTCAAGATGGCAAACCAAGCACATGAATGATTATCACAAGCACATCAATTATTCGAGAAAAGTAGTAGTATCATAAAGAGTTGTTAATAATTCAATAAAGCACATGCCTTAAAGAACCTCAACTATTGATGAAAGGATTTATCTGCAGATACTACTTGAGTTAGTGGCTTTACTTGATTGGAATCTGGAATTTAGAAATGACAAGACTATTAGCAATTATACTAAAATTAGTGAATAACTGCAAAAGGTAAAATCTGGAGACGATTCTATATATTCATCATATTATAACGCAACAAAAAGAAGGAAAAGACAGCTCAAGAAATATAATACTGTAGTAACAGGTGCGTTTAGATTAGTATGGTCTAACCACTTTAAATGAGATTGTCATATCAGTCATGATTGAGAACCCCCTTTACCGCTCCCTCTTGCTCATAACAAGCGATTCCTATTACAATCATACCAAAATACCAAATAGTAAGATAGCCAGTTAGTTGCATTGGAAGAAGCACATCGAATGCCTATTGGAATCATACCAAAAGATGGAAGTATAGTAATATTATAACTATTTTGTTTTTTACTTTTCAGGAAGAATAAAAATCTCGAAATGAAGAAGTAGCATAAAATTACACATACAGAATGGTGGTGGTGATGATGATAATGATAAAATGGTACCAATATGTCCATATCACCTATTCTACTCTCACTCGATTTGCTATCCCATCCTTGAAAAAACTGTAGCTTTAGATTCGTCCAACTCCAACCACTGCTAAAAATGATCACAATGTTAAGAGAAAACTTGGAAGTATGGAACACAAAAGTAAAAATCATACTCAAACTAAGAAGCAATAGCACCTGTATAACTATTCGAGAAATTATTTTAAGAGACTAAAAATCATATCTTCTGAACTAATGTTCACACACTGATCATGATCAATATTTTTAATTAGTAATAGTGATGAAAACAGAACTATGTTCGAAGTTATTGCAAACTTACAACATGTAAGTAGTACTACCTAAATATAAACTTTTTCAAGGCTGTACTAAGCTGTGCAATTTGATCAATGTAAACAACAACAACACTCGCTCTGCGGATCTGATGTGTATAAGAGACAGTGGAAATACTAGTAAGACAATTTTGTATCCTAGAACAAGTGACCTGAGTCATTATGTTTTTTCGCAAAAAGGAAACTTAAGATGATTATGAGAAAACCTTATGTGGTAGAAATTATTAATTTGAATCATTTAGACTTTTAGGAAAAAGTATATAAAATTCAGAAATAACGGTAGCTATTTCCCTTAAAAACCCCTAGGTGGTTTAAATTAGTATGGTCTACCCAACTTAACTGATATTGTCACGTATGTCAGTCGTGATTGAGAACTCCCTTTACTACTACTTACTCACAATAGGCGATTCCTATTACAATCAACACCAATTAGTAAGATAAGCAGTTGCATTTAGATGTGTATAGTGACAGGGTTGATTGCATATTGGAATCATACCAAATGAAAAGATGTAGTAATATCTAGCTGTCTCTTATCACACTTACTGGAGGTCTTCTTCTAACTTTGGGCAGCACGTGGCCTTCATGCGCCGGCGCGTCATGGGAATAGCTCACCATCGACTACAACGCAGGGGATATGAGCAACCTTGTGCCAGTCTTGTCCTTTCTCCCATTCTAACCGTGGTTTCAAAGATGGGCACTCCCGATTTAAGTAGTGAGAGAGGCGGGCAATCCCTCATCCGGCAATGACGGATTTTACGGCAAGAAAGGATTGTTAGCGTATTAAGACAAGGTGTCGAGACCGACAGGTTGAGGAGTGGAAAGACGATGGTTAGCAGAGACATACAAGAGTGCGAGGCAGCAGCAAGTCCTCGTTTGGAAACGACTCATCATCTACGCCACCGACACTCAAGTATCTGAGAGAAGGCAGTCCCGGCAAATCCCACACCCTTGAGCTACTCATGAGCTTTTTGCAGTTGTAGATACGAAGGTATTCTAGGCTGGATGGCAAACCCCCTTCTGGAAAGCATCTCGATCTCTGGGCAATTATGTATGACTAGATTGCCAAGAGATGGGAGGAGGGATTGCATCCGTTCCGGCAGCGACTTGAGCTTCTCGCAATTATAAAGATACAAGTATGTTAGATTGGGGGACACTTATACACATCCCTCTGGATGTGTAAAGGAGAGCATCTTACAGAGATCTGAAATCTGAACAATCTTAAGCCTCGGAAACGAGCCTAGAGACGCAACTTTAAGAGAGTCCAAATTCCTTAATTTCAACCAGTCAATGAGGGTCCCACCACGGCTGCTTTCACCTTCTAATAGTTGTAATTCTAAATTGCTGCCAGAACCATCATATTTAAGTGTTTTTAGCGTAGCAGGTAGGTCGTCTATGCGAAAGGATAAGAGAGACTTGCAATTCTTAATCTTCAACACCTCAAGACTTGGTAACGAATCTGGCCCTGGGTACAACTCTTTCAAATTCTGTAGACTCGAGACCTTTAGTTCACGGAGAGATAAGAACTGTTGAATGTCTTCATTAAAGATCAGTATGCCCAATTGACCATTGGGAAGCTCAAGTTTATCACATTTAGAAATCTTTAATATTTCTAGTGAGGAAAGATTTGTAGGCAATTTTCCAACTAGTCTGGGGCAATTGGTTATGTTGAGCTCTTCAATGTTACAAAAAGTTTCGCATTCCGGTATGTCCCATCTCTCCAATTCTTCCATGTTTTGAATTTTTAATTTTTGAGGGATAGAAAAGGTTTGATTTCGCAACTATCCCCGCAGTACATTTCTCGACTCAAGGCTAATATTTTACTCATTCCAACAATTTCGAGGGATTCCAAGGACGGTAGCTGTCCTAGAGGAGGCAAGACAAAGCAGTATTGACAATCCTCCATCTTATACACATCTAGATGTGACAAAATAAAGGGTTTCTAGCCAACTGTAAAAATATTTATCAAAGTATTTCTTACATGTTGTTGTAGCAAATCTAGTTGGAGTCTCATATACACATCTCTCACAACTAAGAGAACCCTCTTGATTGTCCATTCAATTCAAGGTTAAATGTTCAAGGTATTTCATGCCTTTCACATTCGCCATTGATGCATCTCTACCACAAGAAACATTTTCTAGCCCAGAAATGAATAGTTGCTTACCACTGAGCTTTTGAAATTGGCTCAACTCTTGAATCCCTGAACCACCATCCTTGCCAACCACAAAACCAGTCAAGACTTGAAGGTTTTTTAGTCTGCCCAGATGAAACTTATTGCTTATTGTTTTATGAAAGTAAGGATACTTCAATGGTAGGAGTGTTGTAAAATTCTTCAATGGTAGGAATGTTGCCAAATTCTCAATCTCTCCCAAGAGACAAATTTATCAAATGTGTCGTTCATACGAGGATTGTACGTGAAGTTTCGTACTCTAGCTACTGTACCATGTCGCAAGTCATGATCTTCCAACCTTAAACAAAATTTTCCAAAAATAGATTTATCTAAATCATTGATAAGATCGTGCATGGAGAAATGATTACATCGGTTGATCGCAACAGACAGAATTAACCGTACATAAAAAAAAAGTATCAAAATCAACAATGATAAGATATAATCAATAATTTGTACTCAAAAGACCATTAGCATGCCATAACTGAATTATTTGATCTTTTGTAAACATAAAATCTTTGTGAAACACAAGCGCATAAGCAAAACACCTTTGACCCGTAAATCATCATTAATTTGCAATTTGCATAAACTATTAATTATACCACTTAAGCACCTTTTAGTATCAATTTGTAGTCAGTCAAAAATTGGTATATGAAAAATTTTTGATAGTAATTTATTTTGGAAATTTTTTAGCTTTTGGTATTTTTCCAAAATTTTGTTTAACTTTCACAAGAGGTCTTATACTTACTGCGGTATAAGAGACATTTTCATTGTCACCATCTCCAAATGCGTGTTTCTCAAATAAGGACCAAGAGTCCTTCTTGGATATGATATCCAAACGATGAATTGACCTTTCTTGACCCATCATTCGTGCAATTTTCTCATCTCGCGTTGTCACAATTATCTTACTTCCTTTAGAACCATCTTGAAATAGTATCTTTAATTTGTTCCAGTCAGAGTACTGACGATTCCAAACATCATCCAGAACAAGAAGAAGGTCAGTATCATAATCTTCTGATACGCAAACCCATGCTTTGGTGGTTGGAAAATGATTCTTGGCCCTCTCATCATTGTAAATCGATTGAGCCAAGGTGGTCTTACCGATTCCACCCAAACCAACTATAGAAACTACAGTGAAATTATTGTCTCCGTTTGCATCCTCAGACAACAACATTTGGATTATCTTCTCTTTGACAGCATCTCTACCATACAAAGTGGTCTCATCAACCAAAGAAATTGAAGGCGTTCGATACGATTTTATTTTAGATTCCACATTTTGTAAACCCAGTGGAACAATTTGCTGTATAAACCCATCTAGCCTAACAACTATATTTTCAATCTCTGGCATAATCCCTTCAAGAAACTGATCAGAATTATAAGTAGCGAAAACAGTACTACTAACCTGACCGGTACTTGATGAGCTTTGGTACTCAGTTTCCACCTTAACTCGCAGAGCTTCGGTGTTGATCTGATCGAGCAAGTCATCAGCCTCGTAAATAAGGAAACACAGTTTCATGAAGCTTATCAAGCCATCCCTTGACAGCTTGGTTCCTCGTTTCCTTGTTCTCAGCATCATCAAGCATAGCTCCAACTGTGAGTAAGTTGGTTTCCAGCTTGTTGAAGAGTTCATGGTCAACCTTTCTTGTCTGAAACAATTTCAGGAAGTCACATGAAGCAATCCTGTCAAACAGAACTTGAAGGAAAGCCGAGAGAAAAGCTCCTCCTACTAAGGCAGCAGCCATATCGATCTCCAGCCAAAGATGATCAAAGCGAGAGAAATTTGCACAAGAAAACAAGAGAGAGAGAGAGATGAGAACGAAGAGGTATGCAACAACTCAAGCTTGGTTGCTTTGGTTTGTTAGGTGGCGTCAGGTCTCTTCAATAATTGAGGTTGGTCGGTTGGTTGCTTTTGTTTGGTTTGGTGGAGCCAAGCTAAGAAAAAAGGGTTGGTGGACGGTTCATTTCATTGCCTATTTGTAGATCTAGTTATTTTATTTTATTTATAAATTTTTGTTACGTAGATTAAATGTTATGTAATTTATGACATTAATTGATATAAGTAAGATTTTATAAAATTTAATATTAACTACACTTTTTACAAATAAAATCAAATATCGAGTTTACATAAATATTATTGTGACAAGAAATCAAATATCGATGTATGTAAATATTTTTCCTAATAGAAAGTCTATGTCAGTTGTTCATTGACTTGATACTTGATACTCAGCTGTTCTTCCTTTAAATTTTTTTTTTTTTTTTTTAAATTTTCATCTTTGCAGTTGCTAGTGAATACTTTTTTGTTAGTCACTTTATTATGACTAAAGTTACTAAATCGAATTTTCTTTTGTAGATAATTTGCGTGCTTTTTATTCTTTGTCTAATTTATAAGAGACAGGCAGTTGCTCACACCACACCTGTCGTCTTCTTACTTAACTTTAAAATGGTATAAAATATTTAAATTCTTCAAACTCATCTAGAAAAGCTAGCTTTTTCCCTTTTAAAGAAAAAGAGATTTAGTGGTAAACTAAGTAACTCTATTAATAGTATTTGAGATTTAGTTAAAGTTAAGTTAATAGCAATATGCAACTCCTAAATTATTACTAATTTATACAATTGTCTCCCAAACTATCAATTTTAGAACTTTAGATCTTATACTGTTAATTTGTGACACATTAATTATATTACTTAAAAATTAATGTTTTTTCATTTACTTTTAAATAAAAAAATTTTAATACCCGTAATTTTAAATTTATTTACTAAAATATTCTGATTCATTAGTAGAAGTAAAGTTTTTTCCTTAAAAAATTAGCTATCAAAATTTATTACAATTTTTGACGGACTACAAATTGATACTAAAAGGTGCTTAAGTGCTATAATTAATAGTTTATGCAAATTGCAAATTAATGATGATTTACGGGTCAAATTACAATTAACACTTTGTTAGTTTATTGCATTTCACTAATTTAATTGTGCAAAATGTTTTTTCACGGTACAAAATTTGAAGCCACATTTGTGGAGTTAGACAATTACATAACCACCAATATGTTTATACAAGATGACAAATTACAAATTTATTATAATTTCGTTAAAAAGGGAACAAAATCAGATTAAGTCTCTAAAATTAAGAGATTAATTAATTTTGCAAATAATTCTACATTTGTGACTTTTATAAATTATTTTACATAAAACCACTATGTACTTTTTAAGGTCATATAGAAAAATTTTAATGTTATTTTGATGCGAAGTCCATGGTCCAAGGCTTATTTCCAACCCAAAATATAACATAGTTTTATATACTGTCACATATTACCGCATAATCCTTAATCAAACCCCAAGAGACACCCAACACCCCCTCCCCAAAATAAAATAAAATAAATAAATAAATAAATAACTTACAATCAAAAAGATTTTCATGTACTGAGACAGGTGCATATAACAAGTTTTGTAGGAAACCATTGAGCGGACAAATAATTAGTTGATCTAATCAATGTGACGGACTGCTTTAGTTTTATGACCATATCATTTTTTTTTTTGGGTTAATATAAGACTTTCACTTTACCAGCCTCTTAATGTTTAAGGATTATTATCAATTTAATCTTTAACGTTATCGTTTAGGTATTAAATCTCTAAATTATTAGTCAAAGCTAATGGTATTAGATTGTAACCTATAATAACATTTCTACCCTCTTTCCTACTACATCTAAAATATTTTTTTTTCATAAATAAAATTTGATAAAATTTAACATGGTCATGAATGATAAAAAAGTATTGAATTATGTCAACAAAATACAGAGAGAAGAAAAATGAATCCAATAAATAAATAAAAAAAAAAAGAAAGAAAGAAAGAAGAAGAGACGAGAATAAGTGTGTTTTTGTCAAAAGGAGAATGTTAAGCTGAATTTAATGAAAGACTTAAATGCCTAAAAAATAACATAAGGGACTAAAATAAGAGTGATTCTAATAGTTAAGGTGTAAAGTTATAATAACCCTTTTTTAGTAGGAAATGAATCTTTCATTAAGAAGGGAAATGAATCTCTCGCCGAGAAGTTTTTAACCAGCGCTATAAGGAAAAATCACTATTTGTGACTTGTACTATAAGAATTACATATTTTTTGTGAATTGTATAATTTTAAAAATCACAAATATAATAACTTTGTAACATTACAAATCACAAAAACTAATAATTTCAAGTCAGAAATGATAATGTGACTTCCATTTGCAAGTCACAAATGGTTTGTAACTTTGTAAACGTGGACATTTATTTGTAAGTCATAAAAGTAATTGTGACTTGCATCTTAATTTATGACTTTCAAATGAGAGTCGTCGTTTACAAAGTCACAAAATTCATTCGTGACTTGAAATTATTAGTTTTTGTAACTTGTCATGTCACAAAGTGATTGATTTGAAACTATTAAACTTATCTACCACTGTGATAACTTACAGATCCAATTCTTGCATAAGATCAAATTTTTTTTTAAAAAATGTAATGTAATTTGCACGGTCTGACCTAAATGGGATTATTGTCTTGTTAAAACTAGGAAACGTCGGATCCACACCCAAAAACCAAAAAAAAAAAAAAAAACACACACACACACACTTTTATACAGAGAGGGCAACGCATTTGGTGGACATTTTCATAGAAATTGAATTGGAAGTCAGTGAAACCTTGGATGGACCATCTTGAATATTAGAAATTACTCCCGTTCCATTTTAAAAATGGTAGTTTGATTTAGTACGTAAGTATTACAAAATTTATTAAATTACATTAAAGATAATTTAAAATGATTATATTACTGTTCACATTAGATTTCTTAATTATATAATGATTATATTATTTTTTTTACGTTAAATTTCTTAATTATATAATCCTTCCTATCCATTAATACGACACTAGAAGTAAAATTAAAAAGAATTATTTAATATTTTCTTAAATTTCTAAAATAATACATATTTAATTTGGAACAAAACAAATTTTAAATCGACAAGTAAAATAAAACGGATGATCACCATTTTGTCTCTTTGCTTGTGGTAACTGCTAAATGCAATTCTTACCATTTTAAAATGTATTAGAGAATACAAAGGATTCATTAATCCAAATGCAAATATATTCACGGATTTGTAAAATAAAATGAATATTATATAATCCTTTTCCTAAAATTATTTTTAAAATAATATTTAATAAATAATTATCGATATTACTATAATATTCTCTGCATGAAGATTGAACTAAAAGAATATTGTAAGTGAAAAATTCTTACATGTTCCATTCCATGTTTCTATCTTTAAGCGATTTAAATAATAGTTACACAATTTCTATTTAGACAGCTATTATTCAAAACATTATTAGAATAAATATTGTAATAACTTTTTTGGATGTAATGTATGTGAGATAAAAATATTATTAGAAAGCGAGCTACGAAATGATTATCAAATATTATTCGTTAAATAATGAAAAATTCTTGTCCAAGCGGAAACACTGTAATTTTTTAAGTAATATAATTTTTAAGTCTAGAAAAATAGTCAACAATGATATTTTTAAGGCTTTATTATAATTTGTCTCCTATGAATAGAGTTCAACGTAAATTACCTCATGTTTATATCAGACACATGCTTCTTAAGATTTAATGTTGTTAATTTTTCATTCAGGAGAATGATGTTGATGAAATGTTATAATGATCCTTAATTTTTGTAATTACAATTTACAATCCTGAAATTAGTCGACTGAGTTACACTTTATTGCTTTTAATTTACTTTAAAAGTAGTTTGGCCTCCAAAATTGATAATGGTTAATTTTCTCATCTAACAATGTGACGAAAACTACTTTTTGAACTTAAGGAAGTGAGATAGTTTAAGAGACAGAATTTTTCATACCTATTCAATTTTGACAAATCATTGCATACTTGGTATATAATTATTATTTTATATTTATAGTAAAATATTTTATGTACTTATTAAAATAATTTATGATTTTACAATTTTTTTTTACTTGTATGCTATATATGACACGTACATAAAATATCAAAATTCTGTGCATTATATATATATATCGTAGTACTTTGATAAATTCAGCTTGCCTTGATGAATGACATAACATAATAAGGTTTATGCCAATCAATTATGCATAAATGAAAGAAAAAAGAATGGCATGCATGAGTCGAAGCATAATTCTGTGTTAGTCATTTCGCACACCATCATCGACCGTTGGATAATCCATCCAGCAAGCGTCATCTGAAAATCAGAATCCCTCGTTGGTGGTTCTCAACTGGGATTCCGACCTGTCATATTAATATAAGTACTACTCAACATAGTTATTAAACCCAATCCCAAAAGAAATCTAGTTAAGGAGATGGATTAACAGATTATTAATTCAACCAATTGATTATTAAAATATATTATTTTATTAACTTGTAACATTTTAAAATCATTATATACAAAACATATGATGAAAATATTGATAAAACCTATTGAAATTTTTCGTTAATTGTAAATAATTTCTTTATTTGTGTATAATAAAATATATTGAAATATTTAATTTCAAGTTTTGCACAAGGGTGATTTTGAAATATTATACAAATAAACACATTGGAAATTAAATTGTTACTTTATAATTTGATATATTTATATGATATATATGGTTTACAAATTTTAATATTACAATATTGTGGGAAGTAACTTCTTATTGTGAAAACATCACATGTGATTATTTTGCTATTTTATGTCTCTTATTTTTCATAAAATAACTGGTCAGGATATCATTATGTAATTGCAATAAAAGAAGGGGTAGAGAAAATTAATAGAATTCAAACATATAAATATATGAGAAGTCAAATTTATCACAATAAGCAGCCGCGCATGGTGGTTTTAAGTCTTATTTGGGCTTTATAACATGTCTTGATTTCGAGACTTGCCATAGGCAAAGTAGTTTTGCAGCCCCATGTCGGGTTGTAACCAACCTAGTCAATTGCACTTGAATCGGCCAGGTCGTGGATTCGTTTTAAAAACTTAAACGTATTGCTTCTTTGTTCGGTCAGACTATTAATTCAGTCCGTAAATAAAATTTTAAAAAGTCTATAATTTATTAAAAGATTATAATTTATATTTTTTATTTTTCTTTCTTGCTGATAATCTACTCTACTCTCTCTTCACCAAATCTTTTATTTGTAAACATTTATAATTCTAAATAGCTACCTCAGTTTTACTTTTTTTTTTTTTAAATAACTTAAAGTGATATTAATGACTTTTTCTTGAAGAAAAAGTCATGAAGCTATTGTTAATGTATATATGTCTGGATGCATTGTATATGTCTAAATTCATTAGTACTTAAATTTATATACAGTTACCTTATTAGTTAGTGTCTAGATTCATACACAGTCTAAATTGATTGTACCTATAAGCCTATAAATATAGACTATTGTATCATTCATCAATACACATAAATTTTCTATTTACAATTCTAATATGGTATCAGAGTCATATCTTGGTGTTTGAACCTTTTTTTTCCGATGGTCTTCTTCCAATACCCAGTTGGCATTCCAACCCTTTGTGGGCTCTGTTTTCTGAATCTGTTTTTTCCAAATTCCTTGAGGTACTGTTTCTTTATAATTTTTTGTATCCTAGTACTCTAGTTTTCTAGTCATTATTGTTAATCTCATGGTTTCCTCTAATTCTATAGTCAATCATATATCTCCTCACACTCCAATCACTCCAGATAATCTCTATCTACACATCAAACAGATACTTTCTAAACTTCTTCTATCTTATGGTAATGGAAATTCTGTTATACCAAATTCTAGTTGTTATCTTGATTTTGCATGTTTCAATCACATGACATCAGACTCTACTATTTTTTCTTCCAAACAACCCTCACATGTACCATATATTCAAACAGCTGATGATGCTCCATATTGACTTTAAATTTTGTTTCTATTGGACAATTAGTTAAACTTGGCATTGGTGTTTCTTTCTCTATTACTGGTTGTCGTTTATAGGATCATCAGAATGGACAACTCCTCAGAACCGGTCGTAAAGTTGGGCGTCTTTTTGAGTTAACCGACCTCAAACTTCCATCATCTTCTCAGGTGCACTCTGCCACTTTTACATCTCATATTCCTTCTTTAAGTCTCTGTCACTCCTATCTAGCCTCGTCATGCTTCTTTAGGTCGTGTTAAATCATTAGTTTTTAGTGGTCAATTAGGATCTGTGCAAAATGATTCACATCTTGATGTGTCTTGTCAACTTGCTAAAAATCATGCCCTTCCATTTCTTATCAGTGAGTTTGTATCAACTGCACTATTTGATTTAGTACACTCAGATGTGTGGGGCCTTTTCCAACACCTACTATGGGTAGTTCTAAATATTTTGTTATCTTTGTAGATGATTTTACTCGATTTACGTGGATTTTTCTCATAAAAAATTTGGCTGAATTACCTCAAATTTATCACGATTTAAGGTACAATGGTAAAAACTTATAACATCATGTGTCTAATAAAATTTTTCGAAATTGATAATGCCATGGAATACAAAGAAACATCTCTTCTTAATTTTCTTCGCATAGAGGGTACTATTTTTCAACGTTCATGTCCAGGTACTTCCTAACAAAATGGTCGTGCTAAGCATAAATACCGACACATTCTTGATACAACTCGTGATCTCTTACCATTCTTCTTGCCCAGAGACTTTTTGGAGTGAAGCTGCCATTACTGCTGTCTACACTATCAATAGAATTCCCTCTTCTATTACCAACAATTAGTCTCCCTATGAATGTTTATATGGCTCCCCTCCAAACTATAAGAATCTAAGAGTCTTTGGTTGTACTTGTTTTATTCTTCTCCAACCCTATGAATATACTAAATTAGAATTTCGAGCTAGGTTATGTTGTTTTATTGGCTATGGCATTGAACACAAAGGTTATCATTGTTGGGATTCCCAATCTAAACGATTATGAATTTCTAGTCATGTTATCTTTTGGGAAAACAAGATGTTCTCTTCAATATCCATCTTTTGGGAAAACAAGATGTACTGGGACTTGTTTGTTCTTCCTCCAAATAAATCTCTTGTTGGCTACAAGTGGGTGTACAAAATTAAAACCCGCTCAGATGGTAGTGTGGATCGTTATAAATCCCGTCTTGTTGTAAAGGATTTTACGCAAGAATATGGTATTGTTAACTATGAGGAAACTTTTGCACCCGTTGCTCGGCTTACCTCTATTAAAAGTTTACTTGCTATTACACTGCTGTACGACACTGGGAATTGTTTCAAATGGATGTGAAGAATGCTTTTCTCAATGGAGATATTTCAGAAGAAATTTATATGCAGCCACCGCCAGGATATACTAGCGATTCTGGAAAGGTTTGTAAACTTCGTAAGGCTCTCTATGGTCTCAAAGAGGCTCCAAGAGCCTGGTTCTCTAAATTCAATCACACAATTGAACAGTTTGGTTTCAAATCTAGTTCTTATGATTCTGCTTTATTTGTTCGCCATTCTGATCAGAGTATCATTCTTTTACTTTTATATGTTGTTGATATGATCATCACAGGAGATGATCTAATTGGTATTTCTGAACTCAAGCAGTATTTGAATCATCATTTCGAGATGAAAGATCTTGATTTTCTTAATTACTTCCTAGGTCTCGAAGTATCTTCTACATCTGATGGTTATTATCTTACACAGGTGTCGCGCCCCCCACTTTACCGCGCCCCTACCGACCGGCGGTCTGGCGGCATCGGTGGGACCGCACCGCGCCACGTGTGGTGCTCGTGAAATAGGTGATTGAATGCAAAATCCTACTTACAATTTACAAACATAAATTACCTACTTACTATTACAAATTTAAATGAATCACCTATTTACTATTACATAACGGGGCCTTCAATGCGACTATGAATTGTATAAAAATAATCTAAACTAGGGAAAACAAGAATGGAGTCGAAAACCGGTAGTTGGTGCTAGGGGACACAAAAATACATCAAAAATTTAAAAAGAAAATAAACCCTAGTTTAGATTGACTCCTGATCCGCGTAACTCAAGAAAATGAGTTCGAGAATCCTGTTGTAAAATGTGAAGGTTTGGGATGGATTTGAATTTCCCTCGGCACCCACTTTACCCATCTGGACCCGGGCTAAATCTACCTGTCAAAGGGTTAATATTTACCATTTATTTTCGTTTCAAAGTTTAAAAGTAATAAAATATGTACATGTTAATGAGGAAAAGAAAATAAATGGTAAATATTAACATTTGACTGTAGATTTAGGGTCCAATTAAAAGTCGCACACATTGAGTTTGTAGTGCCTTTAACTCCCAAGGGGCAAATTATACACATCTAGATGTGTATAAGAGACAGGGGCGGGGCTTGTCCCCCAAGATAGGCTCCGACACTAAATTGAATTTGATTCAAATATTTAACGTCTAGTTGTGCAACTAATCCAAAATTTGAGGGCAAAAGAGTAAATTCACATAATTTAACAAATAAGATAAGGCATAAATATTATAATGAGACCAATAAACATTAAAATAAAGCGCCAATCATCACAAAATCAATTAAATGCAAAAATGTGCACTCCAGATCAAAGTCTATTTACAATTAAATTCTCATAAGGGCAATTTAGTAATTTCACAATCAAAGGGTAATTAAAACATATTAAAATGCCAAACAGAAATCAAAACAAAAATTGGTGGTTATTGACATAAAACATGTAATTTGGAAGAAATTTGAAGAGAAAAAAAACCAGTAATATTAAAGAAAATTTCTTAAGGGCCTAAATGTAAATTAAAAAAATTATTTGAGGCTAAAAATGCAGAAATCTGAAATCTGGAGGGCCCAGATGCAAACAAAATTTTTCTGAAATTTTGGATTTTTTTTTCAAATGACACGTCATCGATGACGTGGCCAAAATTTCTCTTTGGATATTGAAAGTGTAGACAATTTTGTTAAGATTTACAAAGAGAAGTTTTGCCCCAGGAACTGTCACAATTTTTCTTCTTTGAGTTCAGTCAAATTCCTCTGTGAGGGTTCCTGTGTAAGAGACCTGGCTCAAAGTTGGTTGTCTAGAAAATTATAAGAGACTTAGAAATTTTCTTTGAAAATCCTCTGGACGAACAGCCTTTTTCTACCACGTTTTTGACCCTCCAAATGGACGATTTTGCTTAAGATTTACAAAAAGAAGTTTTAGCCCCAGGAACCCTCTACAATTTTTCTTCTTTGATTTCAGTCTAATTCCTCTCCGATCGTATGGAATTTTGGCTCAAAGTTGGCTGTTTGGCAGATTTTTTGGCTTAAGAAAATTCTCTCCAGAAAATTTTTTTCCTCTCCCCTCTTTAGACTGATTTTTTGTGCTTTTTATGAATTGGATTGAGTGTAAAGATGGTCAACGAATTCCTTCTTAATTTATGTTGTGATGTTTCATTATTCTTGTGAAAAATGGGTGAAAAATGGAGAGAAAACGTGGCCAAAAGCGGCTCTGTCATTGTCATCGATGGCGTGAACGACGCTGCGTGATCGTTCACGCGCTGAATTTTTTTTTTTTTAAATCTAAAAATTCAATAATATTAGAACTCATTCTTAGTATTTAAAAAACATAAAAGGCATAAGAATAATTAAACATCACAACATAAATTAAGAAGGAATTAAAGGGTAAATTAAAAGAAAATCAAAGAGCAGGTTAAAAAGACATTGAAAAGCAAAAATTAAAAGAAAATTGAAAAACAAAGCGCGTGAACAATACTGCGCGTACTTAAGGGACAAAAATAGGTGTCTAACTCTTGCCGGAGTGTCGAAGAGGATCGAAGAAACTCTAGGCAAAGATTGTAGACACCGCATGACCTGGACAGCAATGACTCAGATCAAACCGTTTTATGTCAACCTTAAGCTCATGAGGTCATGGAAGGGGAATTCACCATCTTGACAAACACACCGGGACCAACACACCGGGTGGCGATCCAGAGCGGAAAAGTCCTTATTGGGGGAAAGAAATGAACAAAAAGACGCGCAGTGAATTGAACCATAAAAGACATAATTGAAACTTGGAAACAAGAGCAAAATCCCAATCTGGTGTTCATTAGGAGCACAAAGACTTAGAATGAAACGTGGCTGTGAATGACAAAGAAAACTAACTTGACATAACATGTAAACGCCACTGTAATGAAACTCTACAAGCAATGTGAATTAAAAGCGACTTTGTATCATCAAGGCCGGTATGTAAACACAAATGAAAAACCCGACTTTATGTTATTGGGGTTATACACATCTAGATGTGTATAAGAGACAGGGAATGGGCAGTTTGTCGTAATGGGATTTTGCTCTTGTTTCCAAGTTTCAATTATGTCTTTTATGGTTCAATTCACTGCGCGTCTTTTTGTTAATAGCATGGAAACCCGAAATTCGTTTATCGGGGATAAAAATGTGAACCTGACATTTGTTCACCAGGTTAATGAAAATGAGAATGAGAACCCGAAATTCGTTTATCGGGAAAAAAATGTAAACCTGAC
The DNA here is from genome assembly GCA_025175665.1 of Cinchona pubescens. NCBI lineage: Eukaryota > Viridiplantae > Streptophyta > Magnoliopsida > Gentianales > Rubiaceae > Cinchona > Cinchona pubescens. The sequence goes on along the minus strand of JANKKI010000598.1, from coordinate 90,895 downwards.
ATTCGTTTATCCCCGATAAACGAATTTCGGGTTTCCATGCTATTAAAGAGACAGTCTCTTATACACATAAGAGATGTGTTTATCAGGTTGATGAAAATGAAAATAAGAACCCGAAATTCGTTTATCGGGTGAAAAATGAAAATGAGAACCCAAAATTCGTATATCGGGGATGAAAGTGCAAACCTGAAATTCGTTTATCAGGTTGATGAAAATGAAAACCCGAAATTCGTTTATTGGGGATAAAAATGTGAACCTGACATTTCATCACCATGTTAGTTTTCGACTTTTCAACTATCTCAAAGCACATTTTTCACTGATAAACGAATCTCTTAATTCACATCTCCCGATTGTGTATAAGAGACAGATTTTCCTATCTTTCGACGAACAAATGTCAGGTTTGTCTCTTTCATTTTCTGCAAAACGAATTTCGGGTTGAGCTCATTTATGATGTTGGGGCCTGAAATTCGTTGTATACAGTTCATCTAGATGTGTATAAGAGACAGCAATTCGTTTATCGGGATAAAAGTGCAAACTGAAATTCGTTTATCAGTTGATGAAAATGAAAATGAGAACTCAAATTCGTTTATCGGGAGAAAAATGCAAACTGAAATTCGTTTATTTCTCTTATGAAAATGAAAATTCAAGAACCCGAAATTCGTTTATCGGGTGAAAAATGAAAATGCACTTGAGAACCCGAAATTTGTTTATCGGAGATGAAAATGCAAACCTGAAATTCGTTTATCAGGTTGATTAAATGAAAATGAGAACTCGAAATTCATGAACAGCTTGCAAAATCAAAATGATGAAAGATTCGTTTATCGGGATGAAAGTGCAAACATGAAATTCGTTTATCGAGTTGATGAAAATGAAAACCCAAATTTGTTTATCGGGAGAAAATGCAAACTGAAATTCGTTTATCAGATTGATGAAATGAATTATTTTAACCCGAAATTCGTTTATCGGGGAAGAAAATGCAAACCTGAAATTCGTTTATCAGGTTGATGAAATAAAAATAAGATAAAATTCTATTATCGGGATAAAATGCAAACCTGAAATTCGTTTATCAGGTTGATGAAATGAAAATGAGAACCCGAAATTCATTTATCAGGTTAATGAAATGAAAATGAGTACCCGAAATTCGTTTATCGGGAGAAAAAGGCAACTAGTAATTAACTCTAACATGACTGGAGCACCGAGCTAATTGTAAACTATAACATGAAGCCCTAAACGGTAAATGACAACATTATTTAAACTGAGAGGTTTGATTGGGAATTCAGTGCACCCTCTCCCAAGTGGCGATTACCTGTGAGGTTGATTGCTTCATTAGGGGTTGGCGTGAATCACCCCTTTCAAATTGTGAAGAAAAACCGTTGGATATCAAGACAGCTCTCAGGATTAGTGTATCCCTTGTTGTTTATGAAGGATATTCAATCAATAAAAATTTGCCCCAGTGTCGTTGATTTTAGCATCCACTTTATTTTCGTGTACCTGCAGGTACTCAAAACAATGCGATATTGTGCAAAGAAAACTCGAATTGGTCAGTATCATAACATACAAAATGTCAATCTTAGTGAATATAACAAGCAAGGTGACCGAGCTCGGTGAGAGCTGCCTACGTATCCCACCAGGAGAATCAGGTCGAACGTAGTTCGATTCTTAAGATGATTTTCACATATTTGACAACTAAGACATCAACAACAAGAAGAACAACAACTACAAACAAACAAAATGGCAATATGTGAGTTAGATAGAAGTACATGAATAAATAATACAGAGCAATCTTAGTAAAAATTGTGCCATCACCGTATTAACACCGCTTTGCCTTTCATTCTAAGTTATTTGGACCCGATCAGGCAATGCTTTGGATCCATCGGATACGTGCCTCTTAAAGGCCAATGACTGTGTTGAGAGAACGACATAGAGGCAACCAATAAGCCTAACTTCAGTCAACAAATTTCGATTGAACACTTTCCCAGACGTGGATTCAGAGAAGTTATCAACCAGACTTTGACCGTTTGCTCGATTTGCCCTTTCCTCAGCGCTTTTCAGGTTTTCGCTAAGGTTCCCCTCCCTTTTATTTTTATTTTTATTTTTGCATTTTTCCGCACACTCTCCTTTTGCCTAGGCCGCCCCGTAGGGTTTTCAACCTAGCCTCTCTTTAGCTTTTGGTTTTTTTTTTTTTTTTCCTTTGCCCTTTCAGGAGGTCCAAGTAAACAAGAAGTGTGGGAGTAAACGGAAGACGTCTGACTAAGTAATCGCCTTTTCCAATGCATACGAACTTTAGTTTTTAAAGTTTTTCGGCATCAGTAAGGCTGCCTTTCCTGTTATTGGGATAGACATGTTAACATCAATCGCGAGACCGCACAAACCGCTCCCTTTAAGCCTAGAAGTTCGTATAGTTAGGGTCAAAATGGGTTAAGTGGTGTGATTGGTAAAGATTGGGATTATCTTAACAAAAATTTGCCCCAGTTTAAGATGGGCGCTTTGGTTGGAAAGAATATAGCTACAAGGGATGGAAGAGCGGGTTTGTGATATGAGAAAAAACTGGTTATGTCCCTTATCTAAAAGAATTGCCCCAGTTTTGGGTTGAGAGTCTTACTTGAATGCAACTGACTGAATTGGGGAAATAGATGAAAAAAATTGCCCCAGTTTTATTATAACAAACTGAGTTTTGTTGGGTATTTGTTTTGGTCAGCATCTCGAACTGTGGGATTCTTTTTTTTTTTTGTTTTTTTTTTTTTTTTTTTTTTGTTTTTTTGTTTTTTTGTTTTTTTTGTTTTTTTTTGTTTTTTTTGTTTTTTTTTTTTTTTTTTTTGCCACCCAAAACAACAATTTTGCCCCAACATCGTAAATGAGCTTCAGTTTTGCATTTGCACTCCCGAAACTGATAGGGACAAAGCACAATTGTATACGAGACAGGCAAATAAAGATAAACGATATTTCAGGTTTCATTTTCATTTGGGTAAACCTGATAGAAAACAACAGGTTTGCCTAGGCTTAACTGTCTCTTACTTAAAGGTTTAGAGTCTGCCAAATCAGATGAAAAACTTTTTGATCATGTCCGCATTTATCGGTTGAGGGAAAACCTATCCATCCATCTCCGTAAGGATAAGAGCTCCTCCTGATAATACTTTGTGTACAATGAATGGACCCTGCCAGTTAGGAGCAAAATTGCCAGTTGCAAAACGTCCTGTATTGGCAATATACGTTTCAAAACTAGATCTAGATACGCTAGCCTGAAAATGTCTGGGCTTGACTTTCTTGTTGTAAGCTCGGGCCATCCTCCGTTGATAACATTGGCCATGGCACACAGCAGTTAGCCGTCTTTCATCAATGACTGCAAGATGTTCATGTCTGAGCCTTACCCATTCTGCATCCTCTAACTCACACATCCAGATGTGTATGAGAGAAGGGATCTCTACTTCCACTGGCAAAACAGCTTCCATTCCGTACATGACTTGAGTAAGGCGTACCCCCAGTAGATGTCCTGATGGAAGTCCGATAACCCAACAGTACATATGGCAGCTTTTCATGCCAATCACGCTGACTGTCAACCATTTTTTGAATAATTCTCTTAAGATTCTTGTTGGCTGCTTCGACTGCCCCATTCATTAATGGCCTGTAGATGGTGGAATTCCGATGCTTAATCTTGAATTGGGCACAAAGGCCATCTACCATGTCATTGTTCAGATTCTTGGCATTGTCGGTAACCAATGTATCCGGGATCCCAAAGCGACAAACAGACATGATGTTCTTTGATCTTTAAGCTCATGTTCGGGTTAAACTTCCTTGGTTTCTGCCTTACAGGCAGGCATTTAGGATCGGTGGGGAGTTTGTGAACCACGACATCTGTTGAAATGTCGGGCATATCGTCATAAGACCAGGCAAAGACGTCTTGGAACAAAATCAAAAAAATTCTCTCATCTCTTTCTTCTGCCCTCTAGTCAAGTGTATGCTGATTTTAACCTCTCTTACGTCCGTGTCTGTCCCAGTGTTTACCGTTTCTGTTTCTTCCAAGTTAGGCTTTGGTTTTTTCTTGTGTCGCCCGAATTCATTTTCAATATCACACTCGTCCTCATCACTCTCAGACTGTGTAGAATCAGGGTCGGGTGTGAGATCAAAATTGCACTCATCGGCCTCATAAACGGTAGTATCCAAAGGATCAAAAGCATTAATTTTGGGCCATCTGGGAGAAAATAAAGCATGAAATGAAAGAAAATAAAATGAGCTAAAACATCTTAAAGAAAAAAGTTCTTGACTACTTTAATCGAAGATTTGTACAAATGATCCTAGAGAACATAAACTTGACATTCATTGGCCATCCTATAAAAATCAATTGTCTTCAGAATTCACTTCCAAAACAGATGAATGAGGAAGGCAATATCATGATTGTACTTGCTTTACTAATCAAATTATTTTCAAGATTCACTTCCAAAACAGATGAATGAGATGAATCATGAATACAATGCTGTGAATCACCTATTTCTTGACTAGATGGCATAAACAAAACAGCTTAAAAAAATACGAAACATACATACAAAGATGAAATTAAAAGGAGCAAAACTAAAAATAATATCCTTTCAAATTTACCGAAACTCCCTGTGACTAGGGAGATCATCAGATGTGCCAATTGTACAGTTGGTCGATCTGTTGACTGATGGCAGCTCAGTGTCATCCTCCTCCGCCTACTCTTGAATAATTACCCCCGCAAATAATTCACTATCCCTTGGATAAGGTCCTCCTTTTCAGTCTCATCTGCTTCAGGAGCCATACCATGGTGGCAGAACGTGGGAAAGTAATCTTAAGAGGTGGAATGACAATAGGCAATGCTCGACCTTCCTGTTCAGCTCTCTTCAGCTCCTTAATCTCCCTCAACTGCCTGGCATTCGGGCAAAAACCGAGCCCAAATGTATTCATCTGCGTTGGTAGATCAAAAGGGTGTGCTATGCCTTGCAAATTCATCCCCAAACCTTGGCCGATGCGATATCCTCCACGCATCATTTCTTTTGAAATCATTACACTCGCCTTATCCCAGACAACTTTCATTGATGATTTGATCTACCAACGCAGATGAATACATTTGGGCTCGGTTTTTGCCCGAATGCCAGGCAGTTGAGGGAGATTAAGGCTGTCTCTTATACACATCTAGATGTGTAACAAGTGATATGAACAGATGGACTGACTTTCAAAACAAGGTTTATCTCTCCGGTGGCTTGTCTTTGAGCCCCGTCAAAATCTCGGATCACCATTGATAAATTTTTGACCAGGTCATGAGAGATTCCCAACTTATCCAATGTCTTCAAAGGACAAATATTTAAAACAGACCCATTATCAATCATGACCCTAGGCATCTTGCCGCCCCTCATATCTAACCGAGATGAATAGAGCCTTATTGTGGTCGCTCTGTTCAGAAATTAAGTCATATTCAGAAGACATTGGATAAGTTGGGAATGATGACCCTGTCTCTTATACACATCTAGATGTGTATAAGAGACAGGGGGAAGGAACCGCGTTTTATGCAGTAAGCCTCCCTGTGCAGCTCTGTCTCTTATACACATCTAGATGTGTATAGAGAGACAGGGCATCTTATGGCAGAACATCCACTACTGAATATTCACCTTTTCTGGTCATTCTTAGAAAGTCCTCCACATCTTTGTCTGTTACAGCCTTAGGGGCCTGCATAGGCTCTTTACCTTTGCTGGATTGTCCGACCTCAAAACTGTTGTCAGCTGTGATTCGGCCTGACCTCGTGACAGCGGACATTTTCTCCTCAGAAACTGGCTGTCCACCGACTATCACAGCTGAGGGTTGTAATAAGAGACAGGTGTGCTCTCAATTGGCAATTGTGTTGGTAGTTCAATCACAACGGATCTTGGGGTTCTACCTCAAACGGATCCACGTCTATGATAAAAGGCTCAGATGGCTCCGAATCCAAATAAAACGGTTTGATCTGAGTCATTGTCACTTCTTTGATTGCTCCTTCTTCCTCTTCGATCTCCGCTTCTATACAAACCATCCCAACATGAGGCTCATGCCGTGGCAAGCTCCAAAATGATAGGCACAGCGGGCGTTGGCGTCAAACCTATCCGGAACTCCCCTCGGATACTGAGGAGGAGCTATAGGATTCAATCTCCCTGCCGATCTCAACTACTCATATAGTTGCTCGATGGGCCGCCCCAAGTTGGTAAAATTGCGGGGTGGTCTGTCATGTGGTCTGCCTTGGTTGGGGTTTGGTGGAGGGAAGTTATTTGGCTGGTTGGGTCTTTGATTGTTTGAGGGTTGTGGTCTTGGATTATAATATGGGAGCTGTGGATTAGGCACGGGCACTTGTACTTGTGTTTGGTATACGAGTTGAGGATAGTATTGAGGTGGTAGTGGAGGTGGTGCATAAAAGGGTTGTGGGTTAGGTCTTTGGTATTGATGGAAATTGCGTGGTGGTTGGCGGTTGGGTTGGTTGAAAATAAAAGTCACTTCCTCTTCCTTGTTGTCAAGCTTCTTGCTCAGGGATTTCTTAGCCACAGACGTGCTCCCCTGCATGGATTCTATCTGAAGTTTGAAAGCCGTCATGTCAATAATTTTCCCGCTTTTCAAGCCCCTTTCAACAGCCTCTGCTTGCTGGACAATTTCTGAAAAGAATTTGCCAATAGACCCGATCAATTTTTCATAGTAAGGAGGTTCTGTGCATCAATAAAAAGTTTGACCATCTCAGTCTACCGTCATATGGGCCATTGAGTGCAACTGTTCTTATCACACCTAGATGTGATATAAGAGACAGCAATTGCACCTCGGGGAATAGACGTAGATCTTGGTAGTCGATAGCTCCAAATTTATCTCCGATCTATATCGCTTCATGAAACTATCAAACCACTCTATCTGTCTCAATAGACATCTAGATGTGTATAGCAGCGACACTCCGGTGCCATTCCTAACTTATGATGTGGGGTATACTGTCAGCCAAGAGGAGGTGGTTATACACATCTAGATGTGTATCTCATTAGTGGTGGCTGAAGTTGGAGGAGGTTGATTTTATGGTGGTGGGGTAGCGGCATCCCCATGCCGGATTAGGCATATAAGGAGGCAGATCTCCGATTGGCGGTGAGGCCCATAAGTTTGCCTATACCATTGCATTTCTTGGTTCATACCGCCCATCAGATGTCATAGATTCCATCTGTTTGCGCAACTCTGCTATCTCTGGGTTTTGATCCCCACTGGTCCCTTCCACATCTTTTGCCAATACGGTGCTCATACTGTCTTCAAATCGAAGTTTACGTGCACGCGAGAGTGTACTAAATAGGACTGCGTTGGGCAGCTATTTTGACACTTAGTACCTACATATTAAAACATAATAAAAAAGAAAAAAAAAGAAAAATTCAGATATATAAACAAACATAATCATAAATTTACTGCATAAAACGCGGTTCCTTCCCCAGGAACCCTGAAAGCAAAAAAAACTCTTAAGGGGACGAATCCCGTCTCTGAACTTATTAGGCGAGCTCCTTTAGAGGGTTTCGTATCTTCATTATTTGCTCCTTGTACCGCAGCTTGGGGTGCTAATTTAGCAGTGGGATTGTGCTATAGGCGTCCCAGATCATCGGCCATCTCAGTGCATGCCCTCTTTCGGTTGTATTCCTGCTCTCAAATACAAGATTGCTGTTTTTGAAGTCTTTTGTAAGCTTGCCTGTGATTATCTAGAGCTATCTGCTTTTCTACTATTTCCTTGTCCTTAGCCTCCAATAGTGCGGTCAATCGAGCAACTTCTTCTGCAGGGTCTATTACGGCTTGCGGTTGCTAGCTAATCTAGCAAATGTTCTAGCCATGCATCATACTGAGCTTGCTCGTCACTGAAATTCCACGCTGCTGTGGATCGTATACGACTCCTGACATGCACGTCTGGATGCCCACGCTGACAAAATATTCTCCTTTTCTGGTATTGATTCGGGCCGGCATCCCTGTCTCTTATACACATCTAGATGTGTATAAGAGACAGAGTGGATTTGTACTGTTACAATCCTCCCAAAACCTTCAAACAGTTAAGACATAGGGAACAATAAACTTCATTTCCTACACAGGGTATGAACGGAAGGTGAGCAGACTGCAAAAGGTGCATGACAGGATACCCACTCTAGAACCCACTGCATGTCTGACTCTTTCAATGAAGATAACCAGCAGATGTACTTCTCCTTGTCCTTCGGTAACTTCGCCCGGTTGATGCCTTGATTGTGACTTTGTACCCAATTCACTCTACCCCAGGAAAAATCATGACGACCGATCTTTCGTCGCCCCAAATGTTCCATGAACTGAGCTTGCAATGTGCTCACATCTAGATGTGTACCGACGCCATGTATCAAATCGGCTAACATCCGTACTGATCTAAATGCTATCCTCCCATCCGACCTCGGAAAAATATATGCACTGGTCAGTGCTAGAGCAAAAACTTGGACTCGCTTCTGGGCCCAGGACTCATCAGTGGGATGCAAAAAATGAGTTTTGTTTCTGTGAAATCCTTGTTTTGTGCCAAAGTGCTCGTGTAAAAATATCAAAGTAACCGAACTAGCCTCGGGTCCAGCCTAGTATTGTATAAGATACTGAAAAGTGTACTAAGAGAAGGCGTAAACCTGTTTCTTAAACACATCTAGACAGTAGTATAAGAGAAAGGAGTTGATCGAGTCCGAGAAATAGATGCTTTGGTCTAGTGTGGGCACCATTTCAAACTGTTCCGAATCTGAACACAGGCAGCTTAAATGTGAACCAGATGTACCAGGAGCATCTATTATGGTTCTGCGGCTAAATATCCCGCAGACACACTAGGTGACCCAAATAACCAGCTATCGCATTCAGTTCTGACAACTGCATGTTTCGTTCCCACTCCTGTAGCAAATAGGGCACTTTGGTCGCATACCCTTTTATGCCGTAGAAGGGACTACCTGCATCGGATACATGTTAGCCTTACTCGAGGTGGTACCCTTTAGAGCCTTTATAAAATGAACACGCAATCTTGCAAATCCCATTATAGGTTATGTACCTAGGGATAGGTATGCAATTCTATGTACGGGTATCCGATAGGGTATCCCTTCTACGGCTAATAATATGCAATAAATAGCTTACGATGGCCCTACATCGGTGGGGTTAACCTACATGCACACAAGGGATAATAAAACTTTGGAAACATGTCGCGGGGGTGGGTCTCCTATTTGGGTTTGACAACCATATGCCTTTGACCCTACCTAAGGCTTATGCAATGCAAAAATTGAAATTTACTCTTGTATAAGAGACATCTTGCGGGAAGTAAATGCAAATTACAGGGCCAATATAAATCATACGAATCAGAAAAACTAATTACTATTACATAGCAAAAATTGCAAGGCTATTTACTATTACAAGCCAGATAAATGGGTGGGTCTTACCGCCTCGTGTCTAGTGTCCTAAACAAGGTCCACACGGTTCTGCCTTATGGTTTAAGCTATATGACCATGAGGCTAGGCTTACTAATGCAATCTAGATAGGCTTGGTTCCCAAACCTTCAGACTTTGGGCCTAAAAATAAAATCTATCAATTCCAATGGGCCTTATCGTCGGTGGTTGGGTGATCGTCACAGATACCGTTACGTGCACATTGTGTCACGACCGCATATCTGGGTGTCATCAAAGAATCAGGTTTGGCGCAACTAGGATAATTTGGATAATTTGTTATTAGTACTGTCTCTTATACACATCTAGATGTGCGCTAAAATGTGTGAATCTTCACGCCTCCAAGTGAACACCTGTCTCTTAATGGTCTTTGATGCATTTTTACACCCCTGTTTTTGGCCAAATTAACCACAAACAGGTATAATAGCAAGATATATTAAAACATGTACAATAAAGCAAGAACAAATCACACCATAAGTAGACAGGATATGGCACGTAAAATGAACCCTAAATCTTAGCACATTGGTTTGATAGTAAACTCTTATACACATTCACCCATTTTTCACCAAAAATTTCAGATGGCCATACTCCCCACATGACAAGGAATGGTCTTTGACCATTTTTACACGCAATAAATTTTAAAAAGACAGCAATCTTGTATTTGACGTTAAAACAAATGCAAATTAATTGAAAAGAACAAATGTGTAGTAACATATAGCATATGGCACGCAAAATGAGGTATAGAGCCGGTAACATAACACACAAAAATGGGTAAAAATTAGCGGTTTATAATGAACGGGGTAAAATTGAGAGAAACGCGTTAAAATCGTGCGCCCGGATTCTCGAAGTCCCCAATGGAGTAGCCACGCTGTCGCGCCCCCCTTTTACCGCGCGCCTACCGACCAGCGGTCTGGCCGGCACCGTGGGACCGCACCGTCGCCACGTGTGGTGCTCGTGAAATAGGTGATTGAATGCAAAATTCTACTTACAATTTACAAACATAAATTACCTACTTACTATTACAAATTTAAATGAATCACCTATTTACTATTACATAACGGGACCTTCAATGCGACTATGAATTGTATAAAAATAATCTAAACTAGGAAAACAAGACTGAGTTGCCACCGGTGTGTTGGTGCGGGACACAAAAATACATCAAAAATTTAAAAGAAAATAAACCCTAGTTTAGATTGACTCTATTTTTATACAATTCATAGATGCATGAAGGTCCCGAATATGTTTACAATGGGAAGGTTGGGGATGGATTTGAATTTCCCTCGGCACTCACTTTACCCGGCGTTGGACCGGTTGCGTGATTTTATTGCGTTTCTCTTTTCAATTTTTAGTATTCATTATTGCCGGCTTTGTAACATACGTGTGCTTTGAGACTAAGATAGTTTAAAAGTAATAAAATATGTACATGTTAATGAGAAAACGAAACTAAATGGTGAATTTAGGCTTGATTTGAAACTAAATTTAGCCGGTCCAATTAAAAGTCGCACACATTGAGCTTGTAGTGCCCTTTAACTCCCAAGGGGCAAAATAGTAATTTATCATAGACGCCGGAGTTTATTTCTAGCCCAATTTTATATTATTGATGCAATTATTAAGTTCTGGGCTAAATTGAATTTGATTCAAATTTTTAACGTCTAGTTGTGCAACTAATACAAAATTTGAGGACAAAAGAGTAAATTCACATAATTTAACAAATAAGATAAGGCATAAATATTATAATGAGACCAATAAACATTAAAATAAAGCACCAATCATCACAAAATCAATTAAATAAAAAAATGTACAAAGATCAAAGTCTATTTGCACGTCAACGGCTCAAATCGGCCCACCTCTGTTTGCCACATCTAGATAACTGTATACTGTCTCTTATTAACATCTAGATGATGTAAGGAGCCTTTGTGTCGGATAATTACCATCGTCCGATGTGTATAACAATGACAGCCTCCAGATTGCAACTACGTCATCGATGACGTGGCATTTGAAAAAAAATCCAAAATTTCAGAAAAAAATTGTTTGAGGCTAAAAATGCAGAAATCTGAAGTCTGGAGGGCCCAAATGCAAACAAAATTTTTCTGAAATTTTGGATTTTTTTTCAAATGCCACTGTCTCTTATACACATCTAGCAATCTGGAGGTGCCACGTCATCGATGACGTGGCGCAATCTGGAATTGCATACCTATCCCTGACGTGGCTAAATGGGCCTATAAGAAGGCACTAAATGAATCTGCATCTTATACTCATCTAAATGTGTATTTTCTGAAATCTGGTGGAGTAAAATCAGAAAATTGGGGGTTTCTAACCTTTAAAGGCTGGCTTTTAAAAGATTTTGGTGGGCTACCATTTTTCCATTGTATAAGCCTTGACCCACCAATTTAACGATTAGATGTGTATAAAAATAAAGTAGTAGCTACAGGAACCCTCAATAACTTTTATTCTTTGAGTTTACTCCAGTTCCTCCTCCATCGCTTGAAATCTTGGCTCAAAGTTGGTTGTCTATGTAATAGTAATTAGTTTTTCTGATTCGTATGATTTATATTCTATCCTGTAATTGTTTTTGACTCTCCAAATGGACGATTTTACTTAACATTTACAAAGAGAAGTTTTAGCCCCAGGAACTCTCTACAATTTTTCTTCTTTGAGTTCAGTCTAATTCCTTTCTGATCATATGTAATTTTGGCTCAAAGTTGGCTGTCTAGAAAATTTTCTAGACTTAGAAATTTTTCTGGAAAATCCTCTAGACCAATAGCCTTTTTCTACCATATTTTTGACCTTCCAAATGGACGATTTTGCTTAAGATTTACAAAAAGAAGTTTTAGCCCCAGGAACCCTCTACAATTTTTCTTCTTTGATTTCAGTCTAATTCCTCTCAGATCGTATGGAATTTTGGCTCAAAGTTGGCTGTTTGGCAGATATCACGTAGCCATTATCTGTGAATTTATACTTTTTGGCTTAAAAAAATTCTCTCCAGAAAATTTTTTTCCTCTCCCCTCTTTAGACTGATTTTTTGTGCTTTTTATGAATTGGATTGCGTGTAAAAATGGTCAAAGACCATTCCTTGTCATGTGGGGAGTATGGCCATCTGAAATTTTTGGTGAAAATGGGTGAAAACGCAGAGAAAACGTGGCCAAAAATGTACTTCGTCATGTTTCTGCGCGTGAATAGTACGCTTGCTGTTCACGCGCTAAATTTTAAGATATGTCTCTTAAATTTTACACTAATTAATTAATTAATAATTCAAAAAATTAATTAATTTTTTTTAAATCTAAAAATTCAATATTATTAGAACTCATTCTTAGTATTTAAAAAACATAAAACGCATAAGAATAATTAAACATCACAACATAAATTAAGAAGGAATTAAAGGGTAAATTAAAAGAAAATCAAAGAGCAGGTTAAAAAGACATTGAAAAGCAAAAATTAAAAGAAAATTGAGAGACAAATTAAAAGGAAAATAGTGGGACAACTTAAGGGACAAAAATAGGTGTCTACAACAGGCTAAATATGCATCTGATCTTCTTTCTCGTGTTGGGTTAACTGATAGTAAGATTGCATCTACCCTATTGAGGCCAATACTCATCTCACTCCTAGTGATGGTTCACTTCTTTCTAATCCAACCCTTTATCAACAGTTGGTTGGTAGCTTGGTATATCCTACTGTTACTCGTCCAGATATTGCTTATGCTGCTCATATCGTCAGTCAGTTTATGGCTAGTCCCCGGAGTTCTCACTTCGCAACTATTTTTAGTATTCTGCGTTCAATCAAAGGCCCTTTGTATCATGGTCTCCTCATTTTTTCTCAATCTTCTCTTTTATTAAATGTTTGTTTTGATGCTAATTGGGCAGAAAATCCTACTGATCGGTGTTCCACCACAGGTTTCTGTTTCTATCTCGGTGACTCTTTTATATCGTGGCGAAGTAAAAAACAAACTATTGTCTCTCGCTCTAGTACTGAGGCCGAATATCGCGCTCTTGCTTGATGCCACTCAAGAGCTTATTTGGCTTCATTGGTTGCAGTCTGATATGGGTATTTCACATGACTTGCCCACTATTTCCATGTTGACAATCGAAGTACTATTCAAATTGCTCACAATGATGTTTTTCCTGAGAGAGCCAAACACATTGAAACTGATTGCTATTTTGTGCGCTATCATATCTTAAAAGGGATTGTCAAACTTCTTTCAATTCCGTCTTCTGATCAGACTGCTAACATTTTCACCAAGGTGCATCTTCTTGGGCGTTTCCTTCATTTAGTTTCCAAACTCAAGTTGGTCTGTGCAAAACCACCTTGAATTTGAGGGGGAATGTTAATGTACATATGTCTAGATTCATTGTATATGTCTAGATTCATTAGTGCCTAAATTTATGTAAAGTCACCTTATTAGTTAGTGTCTAGATTCATTGTACAGTTTAAATTCATTGTACCGATAAGTTGTAAATATAGGTTATTGTATCATTCATCAATACACACAAATTTTCTTATGATCTTTACAATTCTAACAGCTATAATGCAAATTGCAAAGATCCAATCCTTTCTAAAGAAGCTCCTCTAGTTGTCTGCATTTTCCTTGGTGTGTAAGATTGTGCCGTTTGACTCTTAATCCCTCTCTTAATTGTCTCCACACTCCATCCACTATAATACACTAGTGTTGCTTTATCATTTTTTGTTTCCCATTACAATAACCTTCAGGGAGGAAAAAAAAATCAATTGTTTGAATATTCTTAGTAGAATATAATATGTCACCATTACGTGTGGATAGGATTTTTGCATTTTTAAGGGAACATTTCATAGAAATCACCGATACTCTTCACAGAAGAGACATGATCTATTATCTTTTTTTTCATTTTTTTTTGTGGGAGATTTCAAAATCATAGTGAAAGACCTACATAGAAGTTTACTTTATGTCTTCTTTTTGTTTTCCAAATATGACAGAAACTGGAAAAAAAAAAAGAGGGAAGATGAATGAAGAAAGTGAGAATAATACTCTAGAAAATTTTGTATAAAAATGTGATGAGGCCAGGAAGGAGGAAAAAGACCTAACACTCGAACCCTTTAACAAATAAAAACCATAGGAATTGATTTATATATAGCCTAAAACGTCCTGGAGAAAGACATTAATTACATGTAATTTTTGTTTATCTTTTGGTCTTACTAGAATTGGCTGATTGTGCCATCCATAGACTTTGTTCTAGTATTGTAGGTAAAGTATCGTATTTAGTTATTACAATTGAAAGTGAAGACAATTTCAAGAATTAATTATAATAATTGCATAATATTATTGTGCTAGTGGTGTAGACAAAAAATATTATGAAACACACATAAAACTGATAAATTCACCCAAAGAATTGGCTACGGGATATAAGTTAAGTTGCCAATTTCATACTTTTACCCTTTTTATTATACGTTTCATTACAATTCTAAAAAATAATCTCCTCAACAATTAATTAAAAATTTACTTCTTTATTACTTTAACGTTCTAAAAATATTATAAAGTACAAAACACCGTAGATAATGCATAGGACAATGCATGATTTTGACTTTTGAATGAACATATTTCAAATTATAGGTTCACATTTTTTCTAATACATCATCACAAAACACAAAACCTAATTTGCTAGAAACCAAGAATTCAACATTTTGACCAATTGCATGTGCAATTTATAGAACTAAAATAAGTGATTTTTGTAATTTTATTCTAAAGTAAAGAATAGAAAGCAAGAATTTAACCATAATACAATTTTTCTATGGAAAATTAACAAGGCCTTCTCTATCAAATGCTACACTGATTTCATGGCGAAAAATGAAGTAAAATACAGATAAAACACATACTTGAGAAAGAAAAGGACAAAGCAGAATTACAAGTGTTGTATTCCTCAACTTTCACGTATTTATACAATCTATCCACACCATAGAAGTCATGAAAGTCTCACTTAATATCTCTCATTATTGCAGGAAGCCAAAGGTTGAGAAGTCCAAACAATTAGAGGAAGAAGTATAATTGTTGTTGTCTCTACATCTCTTTGTCAAATCAGACATTTGGAAATTCCAGGCTTGAGAAATGAATTTCAGTTTGCCTGCGATTCTTCAATTTGGTGCTTCAACTTTGGAGTAAGTAAATGTATTTAAGTTCAATTTAAGCCAACGTTTTGTGAATATTAATTCGAGTCGGAGTTAGCATTGGGCTTGCAATAAACATAAGCTCATATACTCCAATTTAATTTACTACTTCAACTTTGGGCTAAGCAAATGTGTTTAAGATCAACTTAAGCCAACATTTTATGAATATTAATTTGGGTCAGAGTTAGCATTGGGCTTGCAATAAACATAAGCTCATATATTCCAAAAAATTGGCCTCATGGAATTTCTAGTAGTCACCGAATAAACTCAGCCCAAAAAATTGTTCAAATCCTATTGTCACAAATTTTGGAGTTGTTGGGTTTTAGTTGGTCTAATAAATATCTCAAACCTTCAGCCCAATGTATCAGATGGAAATTGTCAAAACTCTCAATTGGGAGTATAAGTGTCAACACCAAAAGTTGATACAAATTTTAAGTTGTTTTCTTCGATTATAGGTAGATATAATATACTTGTTTCAATACAATACACAACTGGTCATATTATAAATCTAATAAGAGAATTTGAATCTTATTCAAATAATTCATTTCTAATAATATCAAATCAATTTTTAGCTGCATTATACTACTATTCCATACAGAATAATAATGATTAACATATCAAAAACTTTTCCAAATTGACTTTTTTTCAGTATAATTTTGAAAAACTAACTGATAGATGAAAGAATTTATTCGCTATCGAAAAATCTTTTCACTTTGAGTTTTGAGGGAATTGTGTTGTTTTGGTGCAAGAAATCCATACTTTTTGTTTTTGTAAGTAATAAATCCATATTTCAACAAAACCTCTACCATGACATCCAATTTAGCAATTCAGTGGTCACTATATTCGGATTTTTGTTCTAGGGATGTTAATTGAAATTAAAATAATAGTATGAGTTCCATCTACTTATCAATGACGCAAATAAATTAAAAGGAAAGAAAAGACACACATTTTGTTTCTTAAGAAAACCTTTTCTGAAAGAAAAAACAAAGTTGGAGTAAATAATGTCAAGTAAAGAGTGCAATTTATCAAATTGTAAATCAATCCCACCGAGAAGATTTTTCAAGTAAAGCTTGACAAAGATGAGGGGCTGTTTAGGAACTTCAAAAGTCATCCGCGTCATATATGGCAATATTTCCTTTAAACAAATAACAGTTCATCTATGATTATTAGGGTTAATAACACTTTTCCCCTTAAAGTATAAATTAAAAAATTACACTTGCCCCTCTTTATAGTATTTCCGTTAGCCATTCTAACAGTTAATGATTGAAATATAAAAATATCTCAATATTTCCCTATCATTGTTATTATTTTTGAAAATTATATATTTAATGAATTCATTTTACATTTATTTGTCTCTTATACATATTTAGATGTATTGTAATAAAAATGCCTTCTCAAGGTACGGCTTTTTGTACTCATTTTTCATTGAAAGATTTTCTTTAAGGGTTTTTGTATGGCAATAGATTTTTTTGTAAAAAATTTTATAATTTTTTGTCGTGCCTTGAAATTTTACATTTTATTTTGGGTTAAACGTTTTTGGACTGAAATGTTGAATACAAGTTGGGTACAAATTTTTCTCATAATTTTCACTTCCAAAACAAAGATATCTATTTATTTCTAGTTTATAGTTTTTCATAATTTTGAATAATTTTCAAATCACTATAAAAAATAAAAATATTGATAAGGACCTTTTAATCATTAACTAACTTTTTATTTATAGTGTTATAATTGTTAACGGATGAATAGTATAAATGGAGAGTAAATATGATATTTTTTGTTTATGGGGCGTAATTACCCCTACTATGGGATGTCATTAAACCTAATTATTAGTAACAAATGTTGTAAGTGTTTTTTTTTTTTTTTTCTCGGAAGTCTTTCATGTTGGCGATACTTTTTTCTGTGTGAATGTGAGAACTGTATATGTGTATAATTTCTCCGTGTTGTGGGGAAATTTGTGGATTTTGAAGGCGTAATTTTGATGTCAATAGTTGTTACTTGCATAGCATAATTGATAAATATTTATCTGAATGCATGCAAATGAAATGAATTTTGAATCTGAAAGTAATTAGTTAAATCAGGCAAGTAGGCCTGTTGTGGTATGACTAAGGAGCAAGGTAGATTTACCTGTGAAAGATAGTGGTGCAAAAACTAAGAGGGTCGTGTGGGAAGGTACAGGGATTTGATCGTCTTGGTTTGGGAAACTGTTTATGTAATTTCTTTGACAGTTATTGCAACATGCATGTTCTGTTATTTAACGAGATTTCCCCAACATGACTTTGTGTTGTTCTTTTAGCATGATTTGAGTTTTGAATGGGGATGATTTGCCAGTATTCAACTCGTTTGGTTACAATTTTTGGTAAATTTTGATGCTTAGATTTGTTCATTGTGTTCGTACTGGAATTTTACTACTTTTTTTTACCTTTTTTTTTGGATACCAGGAGCGGGAAACGATGCTGCAAACTATCGCCACCGGCACCCCTAGGACAAGAACCCCTTGCTACCATTGTCGTTGCTTTGGATAGAGTTTAAGAAGAAGCCTTGGGTTTTTTTTGGGTAGGGTTGGCGGAGGATGGTATAAAGGGTTTTTTCACTAATATCTGACAAACAAAAATCAAATTTTCATTGAAATTATTCAATATTTTTTTATTACACACGCATCGAGTGTGCTCAAATATATAGTAATAATAAAACCAAAGCATTTTCTATCACTTATTTCTAATATTGTTCTCCCTTTACTTTTTGTGAAATGATATTTTTAAATTAAAAAATATAAAGAAAAGTATCAACATCATAATTAAACCATTATTATTAAAAGTAACAATGATTGGATTTTCCAAAGGTGACAAAAAATTTGGGATTGACGGAGTAGTTTAATTGCGAAGTACAATCCCTATTTTAGTACTTAGTAGTATATCAGTTACCATAATATACTAAAACAAACGTCACTATTCCCTCCGTCTCAAATCTTTAAAGCAAGAAAACATATCCATTCTTTTTTCTTTTATAGCCGTATTTTTGCATGCTTCATTCCCTGATTTATCAGCTTATTGCCTTCGAAGTCCCTCTGTTTACTCTGCCTTTCTGACTAATTTTTAAATCCTGTAAATTGGCTTGAAATTGGATGATATTACAACCAAAAATTTAATTTATGCATTTATATTTTGATATAATTATATGGGCATTTCCAACAGATCAGGCACCTATTTTGATACAAGGACCAAGTTTCGTTATGATTATGGGGAGGTCTTTAAGTTCATAATCCATTCCTAGTGATTATGCTCAAAGGTATTACTTAAAAATGTTAAACTTTATGCTGAAAGGAAAATATTAATATAGATTCGATATTGAACTTTACATGTAGATTTTGTGGTTAAGGTTAAATTTTATAAAATTTACTTATATCAGCTAATGTCATATATTCCATAATATACCTTAATATATATCACAGGATCTACAAGTGGGACCAAAGACCAAATCTACCTAAATATTTTTCATGATGAAATAGTTTAAATAGTTGAAAATGAATATTGAACTCTCTCCTCTCGAAGGTAGATATGTTTTATCAGTATTTGACTTTTTGATTTATTTGACTTACTTGTTTGATTTTCAACTTAAAAATCTATATCTCAAATTCAAACTCAGTTAAAGTTGAGTCGTTTAAATTTGACTTTATTAGTCAGTCGGAAATTCGAATAAATCGAATAAAAAATTTGCTTTCATTCCATATTCTAATTACAAAATTTAGTACATCATTCTATAAATTTCATATTCTAATTCCAAACTTTGATACATCATTCCACAAATTCAAAATGTGACATATTAAAAATAAAAATTAATTCAAAAACTATAAGTTTATAGCTACCAAATACATAATCAAATGCATAACCAAGTTAATTACAAAAGCTAACAATTTCAACATTTTTCAATAAGTATTAAATCATTATACATAATATGAAATATTACGTTAATAACACCAATAATTATACAAAGAAAGATATTTAAGCGTTGAAAATTAAAAATATTATCAATTATTAAGATATTTATTTATTAAGAATTAAAAATATTATTGTTAAAATATTATGTATACAAATATAGTAATATATTATTATAATATATGGATTGGCGTGAGGCTGCCCAATTTGTGTAGAATTATCTGCAATAAGATGAGGCTGCCGAAGGCATTGGAAGTAACCAGCAAAAACACCTGTTTCTTACTGGGCCACAAAAACAACAAAATCTGGGTGGAGTCCTTCTTGGTTAGTTTTTAGTTTCTTGAACTCCATGTTTTCCTTGAAATCCGTCCATCGTCTCAGCGAGTCCTCTGCAAACAATTCTATCAGTCGCCGCTCCTCATAGATTGTAGACCCTATAAACATGTAAATTTTGTGATTGATAAAACTATATGCAAAAAATCTAGCAAGCTTCTGCTTATCCAATTTTTTTGAGGTTGTGTTTGGATAGTAGATTTGAATTATAGAAATAAATTTAAAATGAATGTATTTGAATAGGGTGGATTTGAAATGACAAGAAAATTAGGTAAATTTAAAATTCACTCGTTTAATTATTAAAATCACACACTCTCTAGTGGGTGAATTTTAAATTCCCAACTAAATCAATTAACTTGTTTGGATGATGGTTGTGTTTAGATGGGTGGATTTGAATTGAAGAAATGATTTGAAATGAATGATAAGAATTGGTGGATTTGAAATGATATGAAATTTGGGTGAATTTCAAATCCGCTCATTTAACAATTAAAATCACACTCTCATTTGTTGGTGGATTTCAAATCTACAACTAAATCAATTAACTGTAAATTGAAATAAAAAAAATACACAAACTGTAAATTGAAATAAAAAAAATATATATTACTTGTAATATAAAGTATATTTATTCTATAAATTAAATTATCTAGATATATAAAAATTAGAACTTATAATTTATGTATACTACTAAAATTAAAGTAGTAAAATTGTATAACTAAAATTAAAGT
The DNA here is from genome assembly GCA_025175665.1 of Cinchona pubescens. Classification (NCBI taxonomy): domain Eukaryota; kingdom Viridiplantae; phylum Streptophyta; class Magnoliopsida; order Gentianales; family Rubiaceae; genus Cinchona; species Cinchona pubescens. Next base: position 70,366 of record JANKKI010000598.1, on the reverse strand, counting down.
AGTAAAATTATTTATTAGTATGGGGATTATATGGACCCTTATTAGCAATACACATCTAATATGTATTAGACATCCAGATAATTTAAATTTGTATGCAATTGCCCATTAAAATTAATGTCTAATATACACATCAATTTTTGTGAAAGTTAAGGGACAGCTTTTGCTTTTACCCGTATTGTGTTTTGTCCAAATAATTTAAGTATTAGAAAAATTATTTCTTTTGGGTAGAAATTTTAAAATGTCTCTTAAACACATCTAGATTGTTGAAGAAGTCATCTTATACATCTGGATAAAAATTGAAGAGGTATTTTACTTTTAACGCATATTATTACACAAGATCTTTGTTTTCTGGTTAACTTAAAAAGGATGAATAGAAATTAAAAAAAAAAGCTTTACGTAACAGTCAATTAATGAGATAAGCAGAGCGCGACGCAGAATTGTAGAATAGAAATGACTTGGACTATAATAATACATTGAGGCTAGACTCATTATTACCAACTTACTCCACAAGACAAAATAGAAGCAATGCGAGCTTGTTTCATTGGAGAGTAAATACTACCAGATTACAGATTAAGTACCAACAGAAAAAAAAGATGACTATTAAAGATTCTACGGCCATTAGAATACAAATGAAGAGAAAAAAATGCATCGTAGTATCACAGAAGTTTTCTACTGATGACTAAAACATTAAGCTTAAAGAACAAATGTGTTTTTGTCAAAAACGCAGCATATTTGCTCCATCCAAGTTTATAATAGTCCAATCGACTTAAATTCCTAGATGTGTATAAATGCATCATTAGAAGAATCCCTGTAACAAAAAGAGTTCGTTAACTCGCCTCAAAGAAAGTGTAAATAAGCGTTCTGCAATACAGTTACATGATTCTAACTATATTTTGAACCTTAAAAGACTGATATTCAGCTTAAACATCAAACTAAATTTGTAATAGAACTTGTAAGAAAGTTTTGAAGTCCTTCTCTATGATCTCTAGCTTGATAAAGAAAAAATTAACTTTTCGCCTTTCTGGACCAAAATAAATAAATAAATAAATAACAACTCAAACAGATAAAATTGCTATTCTGAAACAAATAACAACTAATGCGCTACTCAAGCTACGACTCACATGGTTTCTCTTCTCCAGCTTAGCAAGGACAGATTGTTGGACCTCTTGGGCCGATTATACAACGCAAAAGCTTCCTGTCAATCTTTTCCTCCTGTCTTCTAATAGTTTCAAGCTGAAATTTGAGGAGGTCTTCGAGGTGATCAAATGATTATTACCATGTTAAATATTCAAACATCAAAAAGAATGTAGAAAGTAATTTTACCAAGTAGTATAACATTGCCATTTAACGCAAAAGCGACATGGCATGATGGAACTATAAGAAATCTGAATTGGTTGGTACCTTCAAGCTTCAGAAAAAGGACATTGACTTGAAAGATATCTGCATCATATTCAATTATATGATATACGTGATAAAAGCTAGTCTCCAACTGTCAATAACTTTAAACTGGAATATTTTTTCAGATAAAGGCTATTGAAAAAAGTATTATGTCTTGTACCATTTTAAGAACCAGAGAACATATTTTCAACGGAGAAGTTCACAAATCGAAGCATTCAAGCAGAGTGCATACCAGAAAGTATGAAATGGATAATGCAACGGGTAGTCTTTTATTTCTGCCTCAGAGAGGTGAACATCCATAGAATTCGAAGACAGATAGGTTGCCTAGGCTGGAAGATACATCAAATTAAAGCAAAGTAGAATAAATGAGGAATTGTGCTATAATTTGATACTTCTAAAAATCTTCCAATGGTATTTAGCCTAGCTGTCTCTTATACATCTCTAGATGGTATAACCAAGCACATGAATGATTATAACAAGCACATGAATGATTCCAGAAAAGTATAGGAAAAGAGTTCTTAATAATTCCAACAAAGCACATGCCTTAATTGATAAAAGGATTTATCCGCTCGAGCTGGTGGCTTTACTTGATTGGAATCTACAATCTCAAAAAGAAATAACACTATTAGCAATTTTACTAAAATTAGTGGATAAATAACACAACAAAAGATAAAATCTTCAGATAGTTCTACAAGTTCATTATATAACAACACAAAGAGAGGGATAGAAAAAAACATATCTTGAGGAATTACGGTAACAGTGCTTTAAATTGGTATGGTCTACCCACCTTAACTGAGATTGTCATCATATATATAAGCAGTTGCATTTAGAAGTAGTGAAATTTGAATGCCTATTGGACATCAATACCAAAAGATGTAGTAATATTTTTAAAATTGTGTTGTTTTTGACTTCTAAGTATTTTTAAAAAGAATAAGAAATAGCTTAATTTTAAGCTACTGAGGTCTTCTAACTTTGGGAAGCAGGTAGGCTTCATGTGCCGGCGCGTCATGGGAATAGCTCATCATCGATTCTAACGCAGGGATACGAGCAACCTTGGGCCATTCTTGTCCTTTCTCCCATTCGACCGTGGTTTCAGCAATGGGCAATTCTCGATTTCCAGTCTAGTGAGGAGGAGGGCAATCCCTCATCCGGCTTTTGAATAAAGGACAATGAAAAATTACAGTTAATCGTTTCAAGAGACGTGAGGTGTCGAAGACCCTAATAGTTAAGCATTTTTAGATTTCGATGGTTCCACAGTTCGAGAGCTTCAAGAGTGCGAGGCAACAAGAAGTCCTCGTTTGGAAACGACTCATCATTTTTTGTGAGTGATTGTAATGCCGGAATATTTTGGTATGCTATGTGCACTTCAGACTACAACTTTGAATCCCAGATGAGAGCCTCTTACAATTTGAAAGATAAACATACTCGAGCATCGAAAACGAGCCTAGAGACACAACTTTAAGATGGTCCAAATTCCTTAATGTCAACGAGGTTCCCACCATGGCCGCTTTCACCTTCTAACAAGTACTAATCCTAAATTGCTGCCACAACCATTGTAATTAAGTGTTTTAAACTTAGCGGGTAAGCAATGAAGCAAGCACATCATTGCTGTGTATTTTGACAGGTCCTTAATGATTTCAAATTATACACATCTGGATGTCAATAAGTGCCTTTTTAAATTCTTTCAGAATTCTGAAGAGTTGAACCTTCAGACACGAAGAGATGAGAATTGTTGAATGTCTCTATTAAAGACAATATTATGTTTGCTATTTGTTTATGTGCTAGATTTCAATCTCAACTCTAAAGAATAAGGAAAGATTTGTAGGCAATTTTTCAACTAGTTTGGGGCAATTTATTATGTTGAGCTCTTCAACGTTACAAAAAGTTTCACATTGCGGCATGTCCCATCTCTTCAATTCTTCCATGTTTTGAAGTTTTAATTTTTTGAGATGGAAAAGGCTTGGTTTCATAATTATTCCCATACATCTCTAGACTCAAGATTGAATAATTATTAACGTTGACCAGCTGTCTCTTATACACATCTTATGTGTATAAGAGACAGATTTAAATTCGGAATAGAAGATTGTTAATGGTTCAAATTTTTTTTGATGATATTATTTTTGGAAGTTTAATCATTTTACATTTGATAACAACTAATGATGTATAAGAGACAGGTTTTTGGTTGCAAACATTCTTTTTGATGTTTGAATATTTAACATGCTGTCTCTTATACACATCTAGATGTGTATAAGAGACAGTTTTTAATGTCATATAGAAAATTTTTTATGTTATTTTGATTTAAAATTCATGGTCCAAGACAAAAAGATTTTCATATAAAATATCTATATGACATTAAAAAGGACATAGTGGTTTTACGTAAAATAATTTATAAATGAATTATTTATCAAAATCCATCAATCTCCTAATTTTAGAGATTTTGTCCGATTTTGTTCCCTTTTGTACGGAACTATAATAAGTTTGTAACATATAAATGACTTTTTCATTTTGTCATCTTCTATAGAGACACTAGTAGTTACATTGTCTGCCTCCACAAATGTGGCTTCAAATTTTGTACCGTGAAAATCCATTTTGCACAACTAAATTAGTGAAATGAAATAAACTAACAAAGCGATAATTGTAATTTGATCCATACACCATCATGCATTTGCAATTTGCATAATAACCAGTATTAATTATAGTACTTAAGCACCTTATAGTATCAATTTGTCGTTAGTTAGAAATTAATAAATTTTGATAGCTAATTTTTAAAGAAAAATACTTTAATACTAGTACATGAATCAGAACATTTTAGTAAACAAATTTAAAATTATGGGCATAAATTTTTTTTAATTCAAAGGTAAATAAAAAAAACATTAATTTTTAACTAATATAAGTAATGTGTCACAAATTGATAGTATAAGATTCTAAAGTTCTAAAATTGATAGTTTAGGAGACATTGTACAAATTAGTAATAGTTTTGGTATTGCATATTGCTATTAACTTAACTTTAACAAAATCTCAAATACTAGAATTGAGTTACTATTTTAAAAGTCTCTTATACACATCTAAATGTGTATAAGAGACAGAGAACCAAACAAGGATGATGAGTTTTTTCCAATTTTACATCTAGACTTAAAGTTAATCAGAGAAGACAGTAGACTATGGTGTGTACAAAGAGACTTCAGAGGTGATAAGTAATAAGTTAGACGAAGGAAAAATAGCACGCGCATTGTGTAGAAAGGAAAATTCGATTTAATTACTTAATCATAACAGAGTGACTAACAAAGAATTACTCACTAAAAATTGTAAAAATGAAAATTAAAAAAAATAATTGAAGGAAGAACAGTGAAATATCAACTATCATGTCAACGAACAATTGACCTAGACTTTCTATTAGCATAAAACTTCACTAATGAAAAAATGGTGCTTAACATCAATGTGTTTGGTTCTAGAGTGCATTACAGAATTTTTTGTGAGATTAATTGTACTAGTGTTGTCACACCTTATAGGCACACAATCAAAGACAACACCAAAATCTTTTAAAATATGTTTCATCCACAGAAGTTGGGCACAACACTTTCCTGCAGCAATGTATTCTGCTTCAGCCTTAGAAAGAGAAATATAATTTTATTTTTTACTTGCTAAACCAAGATACAAGATAATTACCCAAGAAATGACACATTCCACTAGTACTTTTTCTATCAATTTTACACCCAGCAACGTTAGCATTAGAGTAACTAATTAAATCAAATGTAGAGGATTTTGGATACCACAGACCAAAATTCATTGTACCCTTTAAGTATCTAAAAATCCTTTTTACAGCCATCAAGTATGATTCTTTAGGGTAAAATTGAAATCTAGCACATAAACAAATAGCAAACATAATATTAGGTCTGCTTGCTATTAAATAAAATAGGCTTCCGATCATACCTCTATAGCGTTTTTATCTAAGGCTATTACCTCCTTCATCTTTGTCAAGTTTGTGTTGAAGTGCACATAGCGGACCAATCATGTTTGCAATCTTCTATTCCGAATCATCTTTGATCTGTATCTTATACACATCTAAACTTGTATGAAAATAGACAGAGAAAAAGAGTCTCAAACATCTGGATCCTCACACTGTATTGGAAACATCCCCTCCCATACTCTCATTATGATCTCTGAGATGTACATTAAGTGACAGTTCCTTGCACAAGCTTTCATTAGTTGCTCCAAAAATAATATCATCAACATAAATTTGAACAATTAACAAACCATTGGAGTTTGTTTCGATAAAAAGAGTGGTGTCAACGACACCTCTTTTAAATCTATTTTCAATCAAAAAACCACTTAATCTTTCATACCAAACTCTTGGAGCTTGTTTCAAACCATATAAAACTTTAGAGAGTTTGAAAACATGATTTGGAAAACTTTTATTTTCAAAGCCCAGAGGTTATTCAACGAAAACTTCTTGATCAATAAAACCATTTAAAAAGGCACTTTTGACATCCATTTGAAATAATTTGAAATCATTAAAACATGCATATGTGAGAAACATGCGAATGGATTCTAATTTAGCAACGGGTGCAAAGGTTTCATCAAAGTCAATACCTTCTTCTTGAGCATAACCTTTTGCAACAAGTCTAGTTTTATTTCTTATGATTTCACCTTTATCATTTAATTTATTTCTAAAAACTCATTTTGTTCCAATTATGGGATGAATTGATGGTCTTTCAACTAAGATCCATACGTTATTTTTCTCAAATTGACTAAGTTTCTCTTGCATGGCAATGACCCAAGATTCATCATTTAAAGCAACATCTACATGTTTAGATTCAATGTGAGAAAGTAATGCACAGTTACTATTCAAAGGTTTATGAGAACGAATAGTTACCCCATCGGATAGATCACCTATGATCAAATCTTGAGGGTGACTAGAGACAAATTTCCTAACTTTTGGAAGATCTTTTAGAATATCCTCGTTCTTTTCTTCTTCATCATCTACTTGAAGGTTGTTACACATTGCTTGATGTGATCTCTTATACAGATCTTCATGGAGTGTAATGACCAAAAAGGAATCTATTGTATACTCGGTATGCTTTCTTGTCACTAGAATATCCTAGAAAAATTCCTTCATCCGATTCCTTTATCAAATTTACCAATATGTTCTTTGATTTTTAAAACAAAATATTTGCAACCAAAAACTTTAAAATAGCTCACAATGGGTTTTTTACAAAACAGGAGTTCATAAGGAGTTTTGTTTAAAATGGATCTCAACAAAACTCGATTCATGACATAACAAGCCGTGTTAACGGTTTCGGCCAAAAAATATTGTGGTAGATCGCATTCACTAATCATAGTTCTAGCGATTTCTTGAAGAGTTCTATTTTTCCTTTCAACAATACCATGTAGAATGACTCACCAAATATTGCTGTCTCTAAGGAATAATGAAAATATTGTTTTGTTCAATTTTTGTGAACAAGGAATAATACCCAATACCTAGAATAGTCATCCACAATAACAAATGCATATTTACAACCACTAAGACTAGCATGTTGAGTTGGTCCAAATAAGTCTAAGTGCAACAATTCTAAAGGTTTATAAGTGGACACATAATTCTTTGGTTTAATTTTGAACTTTAACTTGTTTACTAAATTGGCATGCATCACAAATTTTATTTCTCAAAAACTTTAGTTTTGGCAAACCTCTTACCAATTCTTTCTTAGCAAGTTTTTCAATTAAATCCATATAAAAATGATAAAGTCTTCTATGCCAAAACCAAGGATCATCTATGGAAGTGGTAAGATATTTTACATTGCTATTACTAATTTTGTCAAGGTGAATCACATAAACATCATTGTCAAGGTGAATCACATAAACATCATTGTGCCTAACACCCTTAAATAAAACAACATAATTTTTATCAAGAATAAGACATTCATACTTGGTAACTAACACATATAAATTTTTTTAATCACAAAGTTGACTTACACTCAATAAATTGTAGTTCAAATTACCAACCAGAAGCACATTCTTTATCAATGTTTCACCATTTTTACCTACATCACCAATGCCGATTGATTTTGCTTTATTGTTATTCCCAAATGTTACTTTTTCACTGTTTTTGGATTTGAGGTTTGTGGAGAGAGAAGCATCACCCGTCATGTGCCTTGAGCATCCACTATCTATGAACCACTTAGCATTGTTGGTGATGTTGTACCTACACAATAAATCAATTGATAACTTTTGGTACCCATATTTTCTTGGGTCCATTAGAGTTAGTGAAATTGCTATTAATCCATACGGCTTTCATTCCAAGTTTCTCATTTTTCTTGACATAACACATGTTCTTGACATGTCCATATTGTTGGCAATATTTACAAATAATATTTTTATTTCCATATAAAGAAGATTTTGATTTTACAAAACATAAGTCATCCCTTCTAAAGATGATAAGATTTTTGTTGATTAATATCATTTCTATTTCTTTTCAAATCAACAACATTTCTCTTTTTCTAGTCAAGAGAATATTTATGTCATCCAATCTTTTAATTCAAGGAGGCTTGTTCTTCCTTGACCTTTGATCTCACATACATTCTTTTCTTCAAGTCACTATTTTATTGTGATAGCCTATTATTTTCATTCTCAAGTTTAGAATTAGCATTCAATAGAACATTTGATTTCTTCACTAACTCCTTATTTTTAGCATATGATTCCTTTAAACTATCATACAATTTTAAAATGAAAGCTTCAAGATCATTTTCATCATTGGAGTCATAGTTAGAATTTACCTTATCGTCTCCAATGGCCATAAAGGCCATTTGTGCCGACTCTATTTCTTTTCAACTTCTCATTCGGAGTTGCAATCATCCCATGTGATTTGAAAATTATTGAAGCGAGACTTTCTTCCTTCCTTATTTTTCTTGGAAGGACACTCATTTGCAAAGTGTCCGAGTTGACCGCATTCAAAACACTTTTCATTTTACTTCATCATTTCTAGCTTAGTCTTCCCTTTGAAATTATTTGAATTGGTAGCTCCACCTCTTCTCATTCTCCGTTTGTTGATGTAATGTTTAAGAAATCCGTTGGTGATAAGTGCAAGATCTCCTTCATCAAGATCTTCGTCTTCTAGATTGATGGAGCCATTTTCATCCTCTTCTTGAGAGGTCTTTAATGCAGGGGATCCTTTTGGTCTTGCATCTTATATGAACCACTTTGGCCTTCAACTTCAATTCATAAGAAGTAAGAGAGTTGATTAGTGATTCAATAGGTATAGAATTTAAATTCTTGGCTTCCTCTATAGCGATTGTTTTGGCCTCCCATTCTTTGGATAGAGCATTCAAGATTTTTCTATTCTTTTCACCCAAAGAACACTCCTTACCCAAGGCTTAAAGATCCTTAATGATGTCATTGAACCTACAATACATTTTGTCAATATTTTCATGTGATCCATCTTGAAGGACTCGTACTTGGCAAGACTAATGACAAGTAAGGATTTCTTTTACTCACGAACATCGTCACTCCCTTCATGGATTTCCTTCAATTTATCCCAAATTTCTTTAGCGGAAATGCATCCCTTGACACGAGTTGATTCATTAGCATCCAATGCATTATATAGCACATTCATGGCTTTTGCATTTAAAGGCAAGTTTGCCTTGTCTTGTGGAGTGAGCTCATCCCTTGTCTTTTCTCTTCTTCTATTTGTGTGATCATCAATGATAGTAGCTTCAAAGGGACCTTCATTTACAACATACTACAAGTCAATATCAATAAATTGCAAAAATATTTTCATTCTATCTCTCCAACTAATAAAATTTGCCCCATTGAACATAAGGGGCCTAGTAATGGATTGACTCTCAAAAAATAGAGCATTGTTGGTTGCCATAATAGTTCTTTTCTCAAAAGAAATTTAAGCAATAAAATGAGACCAAACTCTGATACCAATTGTTGGTCCCAAAGCAACCTAAAAGGAGATGTGTATAAGAGATCTAGTTTAATCTTTCTAAAAAGATTAAACTTATTGAGATTTTTCAACTAACTATGAAGATAGAATCTTATGAAACTAGATGTGAAAGAAAGATGGGTGATTAAACAACCAATATTCCCACAACAAGTTTGAAGTATTCTAGAATCTTGTATATTTCACACACTTGTTGAGTTAATTCATCTTTACAAAGTTGGAAATTCTTACTCACACTAAAACTCTTTTAGCTGAGCCAAGAATTTTACTCACAACCTCACTTTTGTACAAGATTATCATACACTCAAAATTGAATTACACTCTACGTTGTACACTAATACAATATAGCACTATAGCAAATTTGTAATAAAATTGCTCTTTTCTAATACTTGTATTCAATGTATTAGATGATCTTTACAAAACAATAGAGCATATATTTATAGGAGCAATAAATGGTGGTTGTAACTACTTCCAAACAGCTACATAATAAATACACAAAAACTAGCCGTTGAGGTTTATACACGTCCGAGAATTGTGTATGATGCGAGACACAGTTCGCTCGATCTCGGCGCTTGGTGAAAGATATCGTTCGACGGCCGTGCATGCATCCGTTCCATCGTCCGAACTGAGTTTCGAACGATCGTGTTCGTCAGAAGGAAGCTTTGTTCGGACAGTTGTATGCGTCCGTAGAGGAGTATTAAGAAACTTGCTTTTTTGCTTGTCTGTTCGGACGGTGAAATGCGTACGAGAAAACTGACATGGTTTGGATGGTGTACTGCGTCCGAACAACCTATTTCCAGCCAAAAAGGTAACAGACTGCAAAGCTTGTTTTCAGAGTTTAGTGCTTATGCCATCATCAAAATAAGGTTTGGAAAACATCACAATGCATGTGACGATTTTAGGCGCCTTCTAGCCACCGGAATTAGATAATTGAGCCAATTAGACATTATTTGTAAAGATAGGCCACCAAAATGGAACATTAAAAGATGGGATGCCAAAGTACAACTTAGTCAAAGATTTCGCAACAAATTATATCATTGCTTGTACACTTAATTGTTTTAAAGTAGTTTGAGCAAAAAAATTTGAAAGAAAAAAAAATGAGTAATTATTTAGAAAAAAAAATTATATTTCACCTACGAAAAATAAGATTTTATACATTAAGAAGGAAGTATCAAGTATATACACTTTTAAATTAAATACTTTTCCGTTCCATTAAAAGTGTCATACTTATTATTTTAAAATGAATGGAAAATTATTTAATTTTAAAACTGAATAGATTTCTTAAACAAACATCATGGAAAGGTTAATGAGAAGAGGTTTAGCGTGTAAAGTGTTACCTTTCCATGAATTGTTAGTAAAGTTAGTAAATAACCAATTAATACCTTTAATTTCTTGTGACAACAAAATAAAATTTAAGTGCTAAAACGCTTTCTCTATTATCTATTAGTTATAGATTTGAATCACTAGAAGGTAGGTGAGAAGAGTGATTTTTTTTTTTTAATAATTTCTGGTAACTTCTCATTTTTTATTTATTTTATTTTCTATTATTTATCAATGTTTTCTATATTTGTACACACATCAGGTGTGTCATTTGCATAAGTGTTAATAAAGTCAAAGCATCTTCTATCACTTTTTCCTAACATTGTCCTCCTGTACTTTTATATTTTTCAAGCAAGAAAACATTTCCAATTCTTGTTTTTTCCCCCTCTTTTCCTGGAACGTACAAGCAGTTATATATGTGAGAATTGTAGTTGTTCGTTCCATCGTAGCATTTTATCTGTTTCCTCGGATGAAATCTGAATATACAAATTGTGTCCACGTCCATTATCTATCCTTCGAGATTTCATTTTGATTTTTTTCCTTCAATTTTCCAGTATATTAGACGGCTTGAAAATTGACAATTTCGGAGCATTTCCGATTGCTTCATTCCTTAAGCTAATCTAGTGAGTCTCGGAAATCACCAACTAGATTGCTTAGAACTTTCCTCAATCTAAGACGTGGCTTATTGCGTTTCAATAAATTTTCTTGGTCCGAGCTTTTGTTGTTCGTGGACACAATTTGTATATTAATCAGATTTCATCCGAGTTCTCCTATGAAATCGATGATATATGTTACACTAGAAAAATTACTTTATGTATTCATATGTTCATATAATTACATGGGCATTCCCAAATTTCAGGCACCTTATTTTGATCCAATTAGGGACCAAACTTCGTCATGATTATGGGTAGGTCTTTTAAATTCATAAGTTCCATTTCTAGTGATCGTGTTGAGAGATTGGGACACCTGTCAGTTATTGATAGTGAGTTTATAACATCTTTGTTTAAGGAATATTAATAATTTAATTTAATTATTTTGAATATGTTATTTTTATTATAAAGTTATTGAGTCACAATAGATGTTTTTCTTATAGAGATCTCTTATACACATCTAATATTTTATGCCCAGACAGGGGGATAAATATTTAATATGAAAATAAGTTTAATTAGGGCTGTAGGGGTTTTTTCATTTAACTTTGTCTAAGATATGCATCATAATCTTGCCTTTTCAAAATTGTTGTTGGATGTATGTTTGGGCAGCCCAAATTTGTATAGAATTGGCATAATGTACCTCTGCACGTGGGTTTTAGATCCTATGAACATGTAAATTTTGTAATTATATATATATATATGTGTATGCTCAAAGTTTTCTCTTAACATTGTGATTATTTTTATTATTATGTGTCTCCAGCATGTCAATCAATGATCATTTTCTAATCCTAATGACACAAAAAAAAAAAAAACCTCGTCTGTGCTTTCTTAAGATCCTGTGTCTTATACACATCTAGATGTGTATAAGGACACACAAACAATTGCTTTCTAGTTAACTTGAAAAGGCTGAATATAGATGGTAGAAATGAAAAGCTTTAGTTAACAGTCAATTGTGATGAACAGAGCAATGCAGAATTGTAGAATAGAAATGACTTGGACTATAATAATACATTGGAGACTCATTATTACATAGTTACTCCATTACACAAAAACAGTAAGAAATGCAAACTTGCCACAAATTGTACGAAAGACATGTCCGTGTCTATGCATATTTCATTGGAGAGTCAACACTACCAGATTACAGACAAAGCACCAACAGAAAAAAGGTAACTATTAAAGATTCTACTGGCTTTAGAATACAGATGAAGAGAATAAAAATGTATCATATCACAAAAGTTTTCTACTGATGACTAAAACATTAAGCTTAAGAACAAAGCTCTCCGAAAACGCTCATATGTATATCTTGACAGAGATATCAATTGTGAGCTTGAGTTCAGAACTTGGCTGAAAGAGTTTTAGAAGCTATATTGTATTGCCTTTCTGAAACAAATAACAACTAATGCGCCACTCAAGGTAAACTTACATGGTTTCTCTTCTCCAGCTTAGCAAGGACAGATTGTTGAACCTTTTGTGCTGATTATACATTGCAAAAGCTTCTTCCCAATATTTTCCTCCTGTCGCGTAATAGTTTCAAGCTGAAATTTGAGGTCTGCGAGGTGATCAAATAACTATTGAATAGGTTAGACATTCAGACATCAGACAGAATGCAGAATGTAATTTACACCTAGTATACCATTGTCATTTACCGCAAAGGGAATGTGGAACCTTTTGGGCTGATTATACATATCCAAAAGCTTCATCTCAATCTCTTCCTCGTCTCCTAACAATTTCAAGATGAAATTTGAGGAGTTTTATGAGTTGATGCAAATATTATCAAACAGGTTAGATATTCAGACATCATAAATAATTAGAAAGTAAGTCATGCCAAGCATAATACAGCCATTTACTGCAAAAAGCTCGACATCGAATGATGGAATTGTAAGAAATCTCAACAGGTTAGTATCGTCTTGCTTCAGGAAAAGGACATTAACTCGAAAAGTATTTGCATCATATTCAATTATGTGATACCTTACTCAAAGAAATGTCACAAAACCTACTCTCCAAGAATAATCGTTAACTGGAATCCTTTTTAAGAATAAAGTCACCCAAGAAAGTACCCAAAAGAGTTTGTCAACATTAAAGACGTGGAAATAGCATTCTGAAATAAAGTTATAAATGATTCTAATGAACCTAAAAGACTGATATTTAGCTTCAACTTCAAACTAAGTTTGGAATAGAACTTGAAAGAATGTTTTGAAATCCTTCTCCTTGATCTCAAGCAGACAAAGAAAAAATTAACTCTAAATAATTCTATAAAAAATAATAATAATAAAAAAAAGAAGTTTCCAGTAGCAATTCTTATACACATCTAGCTAATGCAGTACTCAAGGTTAAACTCACAGGGTTTCTCTCCTCCAGCTTATGAGCAAGGACAGATTGTTGGACCTTTTGGGCTGCTTATACATTGCCAAAGCTTCTTGTCAATCTTTTCCTCCTCTCTCCTAATAAGACATTTCAAGCAGAAATTTGAGGAGGTATGTGAGGTGATCAAAATAAGTATTGAACACGATAGACATTCAAACATAGAAAGAAGGTAGAAAGTAATTTCACCAAGTAGTATAACATTTCCATTTACTGCAAAAGCAACACGGAATGATGGAACTATAAGAAACCTCAATAGGTTGGTATCTTCAAGCTTCGGCAAACTTATTGACTTGAAAGGTATCTGCATCATATTCAATTATATGCACATTAGAGAAATGTGTGACAAAAGATAATCTCCAACTATAACTTTAAACTGGAATCTTTTTTGGATAAAAGCTATCGAATAAAGTATTATATCTTGTACCATTATAAGAACTAAACAACATCAATTTTCATCAGAGAAGTTTGCAAATCCAAGTACTCAAGCAGACTGCCTACGAGAAACAGTATGAGATGGAAAATGCAATGAACACTGTTTTATTTCTGCCACAGAGAGGTGGGTAGCCCGTTTCCTGCAACAGCCGAATGTGAGAGTGGTGAACAATAATCCATAGAATTCCAAGAGAGATGTGTTGCCTAGGGGAAATGGAAATCAAAAGCAATCAAGTACTAGAGGCTTTCTACATATATAAAAATCCCTGGAAAGAGGCTACTAAATAAATTACAATGCCAAGTCACAAAATCTGGTACCAATATGTCCATGTCACCTACTCTACTTTCTTGCTCGATTTGTTATCCCCTCATTGAAAAAGCTGGTAGCTTTTGACTTGTCCAACACCAACCACTGCTAAAAATAATCACAATGTTAAGAGAAAACTTTGAAGCATGCAGAAAAAGTAAAAGTCATACTCAAACTAAGAAGCAATAGCACCTGTATAACTATTTGAGAAATGATTTTAAGAAACCAAAAACCATATGTTCTGAACTAATGTTCACAAACTGATCATGTGGATCAATATTTTTAATGAGCAATAGTGATGAACACAGAACTACGTTCAAAGTTATTGTAAACAACAACACATAAGTAGTATTTTGATAAATATAAACTTTTCCAAGGCTGTACTCAAGCTGTGCAATTTGATAAATATAAACAACAACAATACTCTGCTCTCCAGAGGAACAATTCAAGTTCGTAGTGGAAATACTAGTAAGACAATTTTCTATCCTAGATCATGTGATCTGAGCATTATGTTTTTTCACGGAAAGGGAATTTATAAGATGAGTTGAAAAAATCTTATGTGGTAGAAATTTTTCACATGATTAATTTGAAGCATTTGGACTTTCAGGACTTCACCAGAAATATTTGAACTTCAGAAATTACCTATTTTTGCAAAGAAACACAATAGAATAAGCAGTTCACACCAATACACTATTAGTACACAATAGATGTCCGATTCCAGTATGAATCGTCCTATCTTCACTCTATTCATTAACAAATTATATTTAGATATGTATGCTAATTAAGGTATTAACAAAATGAATTTAGTACCAAATAATATACAATGCATAGCACCAAGGCATTGAATTTATTTTTGAAATTGGGTAGCAGGACATAGACCTTAAAGTTCTGGAAGTAAGTTTCTTCTTATCATAGGTTGATAGGTTTACTCATGAAGCTTAGCAAGGACAGATTTGTTAAATCTTTTGGGCTGATTATGTATATCAAGAGCTTCATCTCAATCTCTTACTCTTGTCTCCTAATGTGAAACCCAGTATTTTAATAGCCTTGTTCTTTGATTTTAACTGGCTTAAAATGTTTTTCATATTATTTTTAGTCATAAAGTACTTCAACTTATTCGTTTTTCAATTCGGTAAATTTTTCGATTTACGCGATTTCGGTACCGGCGGGTAAACGGGTCAAAAGAGTTCTCTTATACAATTAGTAAATAAGAGACATGTGTATATCAACAGGCTAATTACACACATCAATGCCTGTCTCTTATAGTACACTAGATGTAGCACATCTCGGTACCGAATTCGCGTAAATCGAATAAGTTGAAGTACTTTATGAAAAACGAATTGGATTTCAAGTAGGAATGCACTTACAAGGTAAGATTATACACATCTAGATGTTTATAAGCTTATGGGCTTTATGATTTAAGCTTTAATTTCAAGTTTTGTAGGATTATTTATAGCTGAGTAAACCCTCTTTGCAGCCTTATAAGTTATGATTTATGTATGTTATGGGTTGTTTTTAGTGTTTTGGAGGTTGGGAAGTGATTGGGGTTGATTTTTAACAACTTTCCATGGTTAGATTACAAATTTTAAGATTATGAGTTAGGGTTTTGTCTTCCATATGTGGCCTAGAGTGTTATGCTTTGAATGCATAGTCTATGCACATAATGATGTTTTAGGAGTGTTTTAAGGTGTATAATAGTTTGGATAGGAATTGAGACTTGAAACCAAGTGGAATTGATTTCCCTTCATTTTGTAAGTAAGCGGAAGTTTGGCGCAACTAGGATAATTTGGATAATTGGTTATGTTTGAAGGATCTTTAATGATCTTTTGATGGTTTTAAGTGTTTCCTTGGTAGTGGGATGGTAAGGAAGCATGTTTGAATCATGCGTGTGGCTAATCGGTAAAAATTTCAGTATGGTAGTAAAGAGGAATTCCAACCATAGGTTGTTGCTCTAATGTTGTATAGAGATAATTGTAGTGGTTATGGATACTGGATTGTCACATTCTACCCCCCTTGATGTGTATAAAAACGAGCTTATTATCTCCTAATCTAGTCATGTAATAAAATGTGTAAGAGTGTGTATAGGTGCTGTCTCTTATACACATCTTGCTCTTGCATTATGTTGAGTTTATCAAACATATTAATTGACACCACATAAAATAGCTTGGTGTAGGAATCATATATAATAATTCCATGCTTGTAACCAATTATACACATAGATCAAAAATGATCTAATCACATTCATTGTGAGAACGGAGACAACTGTAACTCCCATCAAAACAATCTAGATGTGTATCAAATTCTCTGTCTATTTTGCTTCTAGGTAGGTAACAAGACTGCTTCCACTTGTATTTTGTTTAACGACTTTCAAAATATGTTTGGATGGATTTTAAAATGTGTATGATGTTTGGAACTGTACTTTTACCAAGTTTTGGAATTATTATATTGATCGGGACCAAGCTATTTTATGTTAATCAATTGATATGTTTGCAAACTCTTTTGATATGAAAGCATTTTATGACTGTTTTGGCTCTTATCTTCGCTATGCTTTAGCATACTATGTTTTGAAATGATTGGATCTTTTTGGCTATGTTTTGGACATGCCTGACGTTTAAATGGCATGATACATTTTAGAAACTGCTTCATGACTATGGTTTTCGCAAATGTTATTATCTTTATGTTTTCTTTTTATCGAAATGCTTGGCCCCATTTGAAGAGCTTTTATGATATCCACTGAGCTAGTTATGCTCACCCCACGTGACTTATAATTTGTTCAGATTAGGTGCTCGTTTTTGGATTCTCCACCGCGTTAGCAGCTTTTAGATTTTCTCCAGATTCCACATTACTGGTTGGACTCTACGGATAATCTTCCAAGCTTCTCTTTTGTTTGGAGAGGGGTAGTGTATTAGATAAGTTTTGTATTGATGAACTTTGTTTTTGTTGTAGCATCTTTTGTACTAAGAAGGAATTTTGTAATTCGTATTTTTTGTGTAAAATGAAATATTCGGTTTTATAGTTAAGAAATGGTTTGATGGTTCTATTACATTGCGGTTAAGTTTGTTGCTCAGTTCGTTTGTGCCTTGCGCTTTGGACCAGTGTGCCATTAGCGCGGCGTGTTACGGTCCCGTTTTTGGGGCGTGACACCTAACAATTTCAAGCTGAAATTTGAGGAGTTTTATGGGGTGATGCAAATATTATTAAACAGGTCAGACATTCAGACATCATAAAGAATTAGAAAGTAAATTATGACAAGCATAAGTTTACAGTCATTAATTTAATAAATATTTAAGAAGAACTAATGGCACACTGGTCCAAAGCCTGTCTCTTATACACATCTAGATGTGTATAAGAGACAGAGCCAAACATGTTCTCCTTCTGGCTGTGAACGCAATAAAAGTGTCAAATTATGATGTCTGAAATTTTTACCTGTTTAATAATATTTGCATCTCCAAACATGCTCCTAAATGTCACACTGGAAATTTTTAAGAATAAAGGCACCCAAGAAAGTACCCTTTTAAGAAGCATGCAGCATATATTTTATCAGAAAATTTCACAAATCTAAGTATTCAAGTAGCTAGAGTGCATACAAAGTATGAAATGGATAACGCAATGGGTAGTCTTTCATTTCTACCTCAGAGAAAGAGGTTGGTAGCCAAATGTCAGAGTAGTGAAATGATCCATAGAATTCCAAGAGAGATGTGCTGCCTACCCAACTTAACTGATGATTGTGCCTTAATTAAAAGATGAAAATAGTTATTAGGACAGCTTCTTTGCAGAATGTGTATCAAGTTCAAAGAAAGCATATCAATGATTCCAAATATGAATTGAAGAAAGTATGTATTTTTATATGCTTGAGTTGCTTTTACTTGATTGGAATCTGCAATATATAAATGATACAACACTATTAGTGATTATGCAAGAATTAGTGAATAAATAACACGGCAAAAGGCAAAATTTACAGACATTAACAACACAAAGAAAAAGAAATAAAATAAAATAAAAAACAGCTTAAGGAATATAGTATTACAATTCCCTAGGCTATAATTAGGCTATCCTCCCTGCCCTGTCTCAACATATTCAACCAACCAACAAAATCCATAAACGGAAAGATTCACCGGAGCCTGTCTCTTATACACATCTAAAGAATGGGCAACCCAGATTTCCAAAGTGTAGTGAGGAGGCGGGCAATCCCTCAACCGCGCGACTTCCTTGGTTAATTCAAAACTTGGTAAAAGTGCACATCTAGAAAATATAAGACACATTTCTTAATAATAATTCCAAAACTTGGTAAAAGTGAAAGTCCAAACAAAATACACATTTTAAAATCCTATGCAAACATCTTTCACAAGTCGATGTGAATCAAAATCTAGATGTGTATGAATCTTCAAGTCTCGGCAAATCCCACGAAGAGATGTGCTGCTCAAGCAGCTTTTTGCAGGTGCAGCACCAGATGTGTATAAGAGACAGGATACACATCTAGATGTGTATAAGAGACAGATCCAGATCAGCGGATTGCATCCGTTCGGCAGCGACTTGAGCTTCTCGCAATTAGAAAGACTCAAGTGTGTTAGATTGGGGGTGGCAAATGGCAATCCTCCTCTGGAAAACACGTTAGACCGTGTCTCTTATACACATCTAGATGTGTATAAGAGACAGCTCGACTACTACTTTCAATCCCAAATCTTACGTTTGAAATCACAATTTTAAATAATGGGAACAAATTAATTTTTTTTTTAAAAAAAAATTAGATTTGTTCCCATTATTTAAAATATATTTATATAAGATACAGAAAAGCTAAAAGTAACAATATTCTTTTGAGTATTCCGGTACTTATTCACAAACCACTCTCTAAATTCTCAATAAAAAAAATAAAATCTATACAAAATAATTAAAAATCTCCAAAAGAAACCACTTAATATAATATCACATCTTGTCCAACTTCAAAACCAACCTACTCAAAATGAAATAAGGACATCCAAGTTCAAAAATATCCTGTATAAGATTGTTCAAATTCCCACATAAAAGAAAGAATACAATAAACAAAACATTACAACACATTACAATGGCATTTCTTAATCTAACACAACCAAACACCAAACAAAAATTGAAGTTTGAAAATGTCTATCATCTCATCACTTCATCACCATCTCAATTCAGCCATTCATCATCTTCATCAATAAGACCAAAACCTCTACGCTGAAATAACTCCAAATCCACATCTTCTCCAATTTTATCATCATCCTCGTCATCTAAAAATAAAAACAATGATATAGATATTAATGAAAAATAGTATATACTATAATACTACAACTTCCAACTAAAACTTCGAAAAAATATCATTTCAAATCGAACCTCCAAGCTTTTTAGAATTGAAACATTCAACAACATCATCCACAAGAAGTTCTTCAAGTTCTACCTCTAATTCATCATAATCAAGCTCTCCATTTGGTTCTTCTTCCACCACCCAAAATTATGTTTTATCAATTGACTCATAAACAATAGGATCATAAGATCTCTTTCATCTTGATGATTGGTCCTACAAAATATAGATAAGTTATTAATCTATTAAATTATTTAAACACATAATAAAATGCATATGGTCATTTAAATATACATGTGTTGTAAACAAAATTGTAATGATATGCACATATGAATTAAAATTTTGATACACCAATCGATTCCTTTTTTTAGTGTGAACGCATTAAAAGACACTCCAATTGCGTCTCCAAACCGTAAGGAGAAAATGATTGGCTCAAAAGCCTAATTGCAAGTCTTTGCAAATTTGGAGCATCACAACGTAATAACTTCCACCAATTCTCTATCACAATAAAATTATACTAAAAATTAGATATGTAATATCAATTATTAAAAAGTTATCTCATCATAAATTTTAAATGATAAAAGAAATATTTATTACCTAGTCGATCAGTCCTACTAGTAGTAAGAGCAAGCTTTCGTCCAAAACTTATCCCGATCTCGGAACATTGCGATTTCTCCTGTAAATTTTGATTACTCATACCAATTCACATGTGTTTCAATGTAATCTAACATACCATTTGTAATCTCTCCAATTCCAACATATGTAGGGTCATATTGAAAAGTAGGATTCAAGAAATAAGATGCACTATGAAGACTTTTGTGCAACATTTTCTCCCACCGAGTATTAATAATATCAATATAATACTTGCATAATTGGTCTTTATTCTTAAAAAGCTTTCTTATGCCTTCAATTACTCTTTGCATTAATTCATAAACGTAACGCATAGAAGGCTTTTCATCAGTGACACAAATACGCAACAAACGAATTGAGGACCCATGATTCTCACTATAATCAAACAATTATTCTAAAATTTCTCATCCAAGACAATTTGCTTGACTTCTTTTCCTTTATTCATTTTAAGCATTTTTTGTAATCTCTACTAGTGATTAAAGCTTACAAATTATCTTTGCAATCATGCAAACTTTTTAATGTCATAGCAAATCTAGTTTCCCCTGGACGAATAATCTCCTTCCACCCTTTGCTTTTCTAATCTCAACCAATTCAAGGTAAACCTATGATTATACACAAATACAGTCACAGTTGAAGCAAGAGTCACAAGAGCTTTCACATCATGCATTTCACCAATATCTTTCAAAATCAAGTTGATACAATGAGCAGCACATGGTGACCAACAAATATGATAGGATATTTTTCAGTAAGTAAACCCTAAACAACCTTATAGTTACTAGCATTATCAGTAACTATGTGCACCACATTCTTTGGACCAATAATTTCAGCAAATAGATTACACAAATTTTGTGCATTTGTTTCAATATCTGATGCATTTATTGATTTAATGAAAGATATACCCTTGCTACAATAAACCAAGAAACTTATCAAGGGCCTTTGTCGACTGTCTTTCCAACCATTACCCATTATGGTGCATCCAGTTTCAAACCCAATTACTTCGTAATTAATCAATTACTAATTGTACTTCTTTCTTAGCATCTCGCAACAAAGGGACCCGCATAGCATGACAAGATGGACCTGTATATAGGAAACCCATGTCCCATTGCTGCTATATGATCAATAGCATTTTGATAAAATGGAGAATTAACTGCATTTATAGGAATGCAAGCATCCTAAAACCAAAGAGCAATAGACATGTCTGTAGTATGCCATTTTTTTTACTTTGCATTATGATTGAGTGGATCATATAAATATCAAATAAAAAGCCTATAGAACCATTTAATATCATACTTCTCAACTTTCTAAAGTTCTTAATTTTTCATATAAATATCAAATCTTGACATATTTCAAAATCTCTATTTTTTTTTTATAAAAAAAATCATATAAATATCAAATAAAAAGCCTATAGATCCATTTAATATCATACTTTTCAACTTTCTAAGGTTCTTAATTTTTTATATAAATATCAAATCTTGACATATTTCAAAATCTCTATTTTTTTAAAAAAAAATCATATAAATATCAAATGAATAGCCTATAGATCCATTTACTATCATACTTTTCAACTTCCTAAGGTACTTTATAGCAAATATAAAAAAAAAAAATGGGAAAACTAGAATGTAAACTAGAGAAAAAAAAAAGGGAAAAAAACGAGAAAAAAAATTAAAATGGAAAACTAGAGAAAAAAAGAGATAATAATAGTTCCAAATTAAAAAAAGTAAAACATGCAGGAAAATTTCATGAAATAATAAAAAAAATCAAAATAGAAGAATATAAACTTACTAGTATGGTGAGCTAAAATATTTGCAGGATGATGGAGGGGATTGAGAGTAGTGGCTTGATTTGAGCTTCAACTTTTGAGGGTTTGAGAGTTTGAGAAGGAGAAGATATTTTGTCTTAGTGAGTGCTGCTATTGGAGTGGAGTCGCGCTGCTGTTGAGATTTGGGATTTTGACCCTTTTTTTTTTTAAGGCCAAAAATCAAAATCGGATTGTACCGGTTGAATCGGGTTTATACCGGTTCACCGATTTTATCCAGTTCTTTCTGATTTTTATTGGCTAACGGGCATACATCGGACTGGACCGGAGGCCCTTCCGATTACCACTATCAATAACAAGTTTATCTCAACAGCAATCTTTAGTCCATTTTTATTGAGGAAAGATTTGTAGGCAAATTTTCAACTAATTTGGGGCAATTCGTTATTATGAACTATTCAATTTTACAAAAAATTTTACATTCCGATATGTCCCATCTCTCCAATTTTTCCATGTTTTGAATTTTTAATTTTTTGAGAGATGGAAAAGGTATGGTTTCACAACTATTCCTATAGTGCAAAATCGACTAAGGCCAATATTTTACTCATTCCAACAATTTCGAGGGATTCCAATGACGGTAGCTGTTCTAGAGGAGGCAAGTCAAAGCAGTATTGACAATCATACAGACTTAATGATTTCATGGGACAAAATACCTGAGTCTCCTCGCCAATTTGGTAATCGTGTTTCGCAATATCCATTGATTTCAAGATGTTTTATGCTTGAATGGGGTTGGATTTCATCAAACACATATCTCGCAACTTGTGAACCCTCAGCATCACCATTCCAATTCAAGGTTAAATGTGAAGTGAAGGTGTTTCATGGCTTTTAATATTTGCCATTGATGCATCTCTGCCACAAGAAACATTTTCTAGCCTAGAAATGAATAGTCGCTTACCATTGAGCTTTTGAAATTTGCCCAACTCTTGAATCCCTGAATCACCATCCTTGCCAACCACAAAACAAGTCAAGACTTGACGGTTTTCTAATTTGCCCATTTGTGTAGAAATTTTCTTCAATGGAGTTCTTCTGATATTCGGGTAGCACAAGTTAATTAACTTCGCCAAATGTATCAGCAACTCTTCAAGTTTATTATAATTTGACAACAATAGGGTTTGTAGATTATACAAAGTACATATCCACTTATAGCGTTGTTATTTTTGTAAAAGAGAGATCCAAATTGGTAATTGTTTCAAATACACATCTAGAGTCAGGCTACTTAGTGATGTCATAACATGGCCAAAGATAAAACCCTTAAAGATTTAAATCTGGGCAACATGCCATGTAGAAATTTTTTGCTTATTCTTCTGTGGATCGAAATAATTCTTCAATGGTAGGAATGTTATCAAATTCTTGATCTCTCTCAAGAGTTTAAATTTATCAAATGTACCATTCAAACTAGGATAGTACGTGAATAACTTATGTACTCTAGCTACTGTACCACGTCCCAGATCATAATCTTCCAACCTTAAACAATATTTTCCAAAAATAGATTTAGCCAAATCATTGATAAGATCATGGATGGCGAAATGATTGCAGTCGGTTGATTGCTACAACAATGATCTTGATCTCAATTCATGCAAGTACTCTTCACCTTTATGTTCAATTCTCTTATACACATTCGATGTGTATAAGAGACATTAGCATTGCCATAACTGAAGGATTTGATCTTTTGTAAACATAAAATCCTTATGAAAGGACAGGACAAGAAGCAAAACACTTCTTTAAACAGGAATCTAGATGTGTATAAGAGACAGGTGTATGCTGCCCTGATCTAAACACAATTTTGTCTGGTTCCATATATCATTTTCTAAAATGTGTTTCCACTCCTCGACCATTCTTGTTGAACGCAAAGACTCGCAACTGTTTTCACAGCCAATGGCAATCCATCACACTTACTCACAATTTTCTTTCCTATCTCCTCAAGTTCTCTGAGATTTTCATTGTCACTATCTCCAAATCATGTTTCTCAAATAAAGACTAAGATTCCTTCTTGGATATCAATTCAAACGATGAATTGACCTTTTTTGACCTATCATTATGTTATGATAGTAAGGATCAAGTCATAAGAAAGAGGAAGAGGAAGGAAAATTTGAGAGAGTTGAAAGAGAAGAAGATTATAGGGAGAAACTAGAGAGGGAAGAGAGCTGACTTCTAATTTTTCCAGATATCCCTTTTACAAGTTTCATCAGTAATGTTTATACATAATTGATAACTAACTTGCTTGGGAATTAAGCTACCCTACCTCTCAGCAATAACTAACCAACTAACTTGATCAACTAACTAACTGTTACATGTCAGCTGCCAGCTTAATTTTTAGCTCAGCCAGACTTGTGTTCCTCTTATCTCAGTTTCAATTTTAACATTGCTCTCCCCTTGTATGATCCTAGTCTCTAGGATCAAAATCAGGAAACTGGGAATGTATGATAGTCTCATCCTCCCAGGTAGCTTCATCATTACTGAAGTTATTCCATTGCACCAATAGTTGAGGCACTCGCGAGCCTGTTCGGAGTATTACCCTTCTGTTAAGATTTTAGCTAGAGTAATTCAAAACATTCCTTCATCTGAAACTGGTGGCAGATCAGTTTGAATTGGAGCATTCTTAAGAGACATTTTTAGCATGGAAACATGAAAACTAGATGACTTAGGAAGTAAGGAGCAGCTTCAATTTGTAAGCTACTATTCCTATCTTCTATTGAACCCTGCATGGCCTATAAAATTTGGAAGCCAACTTCAGATTTTTCCTCAAGGATACTAAGTTCTACCTATACAGTTGCAGCTTGAGATACACCCAATCCCCAACTTCGAAAGACCTCTCACTTCGTTCTTTATCAGTTGTTTGGAATCTTCATTCTATTCAGTGCCTTTTCCAAATTTTCCTTCAATAACAGATTCCATTGCTGTCTATCCTCCATCCAATCAGTGACAGTTGGAATGAAGGTAGAAACAGCAGAAAGAGCCAATTGTTGTGGGGGATATCTATAGAGGGCTTGGAAATGAGTCATCAATAAGGCAGTGTGGTAATTTGAATTGTACCACCACTCAACTGCTGGAAGCCAAGATTCTACTTGGAAGGCTATTAAGAACACATACATCTCAAATATGTTTCTAGGCACCTATTCAATCTTTCAGTTTGTCCATTTGACTGAGAATAATATGCACTAGACATGGACAATTGAGTTCCCAATTTAGAAATATTTCTTGCCAAAAGATACTGGTAAAGACCTTGTCTCTATCAGAGACAATAGTTAAGGATAATCCATGCAGCCTGAAAATGTGATCAAAAAAAGTTGGGCTATACTCTTAGCTATGTAGTGGGATGTAGTGGAGATGAAATGTCCATATTTAGTAAATGCTATCTATGACCACCAAAATGACATCACTCCCAAAAGATTTTGGAAGTCCATCCATAAACATCTTAGAAGAAGTGCTGATACATCTGACTCTGGTATTGGCAAGGGTTGTAACAGGCCTGATGTTGTCCCATGCTCAAGCTTGTTCCTCAAAATGTCACAATTCTGTACAAAGACTGTAACATCCTTCTTTAATCCAGCGAAAAGATAGCTTTTCTTCTCGATAAGTTCTGCGATACTGAATAGCCCTAATAGGTGAACCATGGATACACTCTATCAATCTAGTTTTGAGAGAAGTAGAGGCCCCTGTATGATCTGTCTCTTATACACATCTAGATGTGTATAAGCGTAATGAGGTAAGGATGTGGCATTAATTAACAGTTCCACAAAGAATTCCTTGGCTATGGTGTCTCCATCATAAGTGGCTACCACTTCATTGAGCCAGGTTGGCTTTATTACCGTGAGTGAGTGAACTCCTTCCCTTCCTTTCCCTTATGGCAACTCAGATATGGCAGGTATCCTCCATCCTCCTAGAAAGAGCATCAGCTACAACATTTTCCTTGCCTTTCTTGTATTGGATTTCATAGTCCAAACCCAACAGCTTAGTCAACCATCTTTGTTGGAAAGGAATAGAGATTCTTTGCTCAATGAGATACTTTAAACTGTGTATGACAGGAACAGTTCTAATTATCAAGTGATTTCCCAATAAGTAATGTCTAATTTCCTTAAGTGATGAGGGACAATAACTCTTTTTCATAGATTGAGAGCTCTTGATTCCTTGGTCCTAGAGCCTGACTCAAGAAAGCCAAGGGCCTGCCAAGTTGCATAAGCACTACTTCTATCCCTTTGTGACATGCATTTATCTCTAGAACAAATAGTTGTGAGAAATTTGGCAAGGCTAACACAGGTGTAGTGCTCAAACACAAGATGAGCACTACACCTGTGAATGGTACATTTGCTGTCTCTTATACACATTCTTAATGTAGTATAAGTAAGGGGCTTGGCAATCACTCCATATTGTCTCACAAATCGTCTATAATATCCTGTCACCCTAAAATCCTCTCAAGGATTTGATGATGTAGGAACAAAGCCAATTTTGACATACTTTCAACTTTAGAAGGGTTAGCCACCACTCCTTCTCCAATGACAATGTGTCCTAGGTATTCTACCTGACTCTGTCCAAATGAGCACTTTGATATTTTGGCATATAAGGAATGACTTCTTAGTGTGTCAAGGACTAATTTTAAGTGAGTGAGGTGTGTGTTTAGATCAGGGCTATACACAAGTATGTCATAAAAAAAAACTAAAGCATATTTTCTCAAGAAGGGGGAAAACATAGTATTCATGAGTATTTGGAATGTAGCTGGTGCATTGGTTAAACCAAATAGCATGACAAGGAATTCATAGAGACCTAAATGAGTTTTGAAAACAGTTTTTGGAATGTCTTCACCTGTACATTCTAATTTGGTGGTAGCGATCTTAGGTCAATCTTAGTGAATATCTTGGCACCAGCTAGTTCATCTAGGAGAATGAAAGTTTGAATGGTTGGGCATTTGGCTTTAATAGAATGTGGTAGTCATGGTCTTTGT
This sequence comes from Cinchona pubescens, assembly GCA_025175665.1. Lineage (NCBI taxonomy): Eukaryota > Viridiplantae > Streptophyta > Magnoliopsida > Gentianales > Rubiaceae > Cinchona > Cinchona pubescens. Next base: position 43,254 of record JANKKI010000598.1, on the reverse strand, counting down.
TTGGGGGTAAAGAGTGGACTTCAGAGAACACATCCTTATATTGCTCTATCAGAGTACTAATGGAAGTTGGAATCAAATTGTTTACCTGAGAGTTTAGGGAACTGATCATGCATGTCCTTGACAAGTACTACTAAGAATGCTCCTTCATCATAGGATGGTCTCGCCTACATATTCTAATTTTGTATCAAGAGACCTCTTGCAGTTTAACTCTCTCTCCATGTTTATCAAAAGAGATTTCCAAATGCTCAAAGTCAAAGATTATATGTGACAGGACTTCATCCAGTCTACCTCCAAAAAATCTAGATGTGTGAAATGGCCAGGATATACACATCTTGTGCAAAGTTATGACCTCATGTTCCACTTCATTTGAGGAATAAAACTTTTGCATTGAAGAATAGCTCTATTGGCTACCCTAATGATAAGGGTTTTATGGGTTTAATTAAGTATCTTTGATCCTTAACCACTGAAGGTTTGACAAAACAGTTAGTACTACCACCATCCATGAATATAGTAATTTCTTTCCCTTCAAAGAATCCCTTTATCTTAATAGTGCTTTGGGTAAAATGGCCAGTCATGGAATGGATTGAGAATTCCACCTTTTTGGCATCTTATACCCCTTGATACTCAATAATCCCTATCCACCTCTTCTATAGTATCCTTCTCATCTAAGGCTAACATGATTTGAATCTCTTTATTCCTACAATTGTGACCTGGGAAAATTTGTCCAGATCCACACTTGAAACATAGATTGTTGGTTCTTCTATAATCAAACTCTGAGGGAGTCAACTTCTTGATTATTGGTTTCTCAGGCTTCTTGGTTGGGTAATCTTCTCTTATAGAATTCAGAGTAGGTTTGAAAGAGTCTTGGATGATGAGGAAGCTAAGATGGTAGGGTCTGAAAATTTGGGTTTAGAAGGGTGATTATTCAAGAAAGGGTTGGAAATTTTTGGTTTCTCTATTTTGAAAAGAGCTTCCAAGGCATTTTCTTGAAGTCTATCTACTTCAAAACCTGCCATCAAGGTAGTTGGTTTGTGCAATTTGACCAAGGATCTCAATTTCTCAGGAAGGCCACTCAAAAAACTGGAAATATAATAAGATTTCGAAAGGTTAGGGGCTCTAATTGTTACCTCAGCTCTTAGTTCTTTGAACTTTTCTTGGTAAGCAAGAACAGTTGAGATCATTTGCAACTTGTGGAACTTTTCTACTGGATCCATCTGATTGATGTTACTAAACCTGTGGCCTAATCAGGGCATCCACGAATTCTTCCCAGCCAAAAACCTCTTTTCCCAACCTGAAGCCATGAAACCAAATGTCTGCTTTTCCTTCTAAATGGATTTTTGCCACATCCATCCACTGATTTCCTGCAATGTGATAGAGTTGAAAGTATTTCTGACACTTCCTGACCCATTCCCTTTATCTCCATTAAAAACTAGAAAATCAAACTTAGGCAGTCATTCCAATTTTTTCCCTTCCTTCAGTTGGAGTACTTCCAAAGATTGGCTCCTCCCTACTATCACTTGCAGTGTGCCTTCTAGAAGGACCATGGTGATGTCCTAAAATACTCATGTCATTACTAGTTTCAGGATTGACTGCCCTCGTCAAGCTGTTGATTTGGTTTGTAATGGTGGCCGTGAAACTCTTAACTTCAACATTGTTATGATCAATTTTTTCTTCTAATAATCTCCTGTCTACAACTGTTGATTCCAGAAGTTCTTGAATTTTGGAATCTTGTTTCTTAAGCTGTTCTATCTTTGAGCTATCGAAGCCCTTCATCCTTGTTCCTTCAGCCACAGTGAATTTATTTGGAAGAAGTGCTAAGTTCAAGGACCGGTGGCTCTGATGTCAAATGTTATGATCCTAGTTAAGATCAAGTCATTAGGAAGAGAAAGAGGAAGGAAAATTTGAGAGAGCTGATGACAGAGAAGAAGATTATAGGGAGAAAATAGAGAAGGAAAAGAGGTGACTTCTATTATTTTTTTCAGATATCCCTTTTACAAGTTCCATCAGTAATGTTTATACATAATTGATAATTGACTTGCTTGGGAATTAAGCTACCCTGCCACTTAGCAATAACTAATTAGCTAACTTCATCAAGTTGACAGATTACCAGTCACTATACTGACGATTCCAAACATCATTCAAAACAAAAAGAAACTTTTTATCGGTTAGGCCGCGTTGTAGCTTTGCCTGAAAAGAATTCAAACTTTCACTAGAATCAACAAATGAAATGTTGAGTTCTTTAAGGAGTTCCTTGGTGTGTATAAGAGATGTTCATAAGAACTTCTAATACGCAAACTAGATGTTATACACATCTAGATGAAAATAATGACTTGACCCTCTCATCATTGTAAATCGTTTAGCCATGGTAATAGGGTTACTTGTGTATAGCCCTGACAGAAACTTATCAGAATCATAAGCAGTGAAAACAGTACTACTAACCTGACCGGTACTTGATAAGCTTTGGTACTCAGTTTCCACCTTAACTCGCGGAGCTTCAGTGTTGATCTGATCGAGCAAGTCATCATCCTCGTAAACAGCAGCCTCGTAAACAGTTTCATGAAGCTCTTCAAGCCATTCCTTGACAGCTTGGTTCCTCGTTTCCTTGTTCTCAGCATCATCAAGCACAGCTCCAACTATGAATAAGTTGGTTTTCAGCTTCTTGAGGAGTTCATCTGGTCATCCTTTTTTTCTGAAACAATTCCAGAAAGTCACGTGCAGCAATCCTGTCAAACATAACTTGAAGGAAAGCTGAGAGAAAGATGCCCCCTTCTAAGGCAGCAGCCATATCTCAAACCAAAGCAAAAGAAAATTGCACCAAAAAGCAAGAGAGACAAATTGCAGGAAGTGAATGGGATAATATGAAGATCTTCTATAAAATGAATTTTTTCAAACATAAATCCTGGAATAGAAAAGTTTAGCTGGCTTAGTCTACATAAATTTCCTTATAAATTGTCTAAATGCAATGATTCAACAATTAAAACAAACTAATTGCCGAAGTCGTTGTCCACGTAATCATAGTAAATTCATATAGAGCATGATAATTGACAAAAACACTTTTTTCACGAAGTCTTTGTTTGATTGCAACATTCAACAAAATACTAAATTAATATGAATCTAGTCATAGATAAGCATAATGACGACTTGACAATTGACAACAAAAATATTTTCGTATGGAAAGTAAGCTAAAAGACTAACAGCTGGTTGTCATGCAATTGTTGAGGCAATATTCATTTTTTTCAGCCAAAGATAAAGAAGTTACGAAAAAAGCACAAGGAAAATATAAGAAAGACAGAGTGAGGCCTGCCCCTGCAATTATTGAGGGAGGTTGGTTTTGTTTGGCAAAGCCAAGCTAAAAAAATCATACTTAGCCTTAGATCTGTCTCTGTATACACAGACAGCCCCTGCTTAGCCTTTGAAACCTACTCTGAATTCTATCCCTCTCTTAGCCTTAGCATACACCGAAACCTGTCTCTTACACAGCATCCTTAGTAAATTAATTAATTTAAGGTAGTTTAAAAAAGTAATTTGAAAAGAAAAAAAAAAAAGAGAAATTATTAGAAAAAAAAATAAGATTTCTTCTGCAAAAATATGGCTTCGTTTGGATTGCGAATAAATTGCATTATTTACCAAATAATATTTGGTCGAATATTTGATGAATATCTGAAAAATGAGAGTTACTAATATCAAATATGCGATGAGGATAAGTGAAAATTATTCATAACTCTCATTTTTCTAAGAGATGTTTTTTTATTTTTAAATGGGGACACCAAATAAGCTTGTTGATATTCATTATTTGAAATCCAAATGATTATTTTTAAATATTATGTTATGCATCCAGAATAATTAGTCTGTAATCTTAAGTAAAAGTATTATTTTCAAAAATCACTAAAGTCAAAAGACAAATATTATTCACTAAATAATACTCTATTATTTGCAATCTAAATGGACCCTTTTATACATTAAAAGGAACTATCAATTTGATACACTTTAGAATTAAATACTCCTCCCATTATTAAAATCTCGATCCTGAATCTTATAACCTTACAGTCTTATGATTCTAGGTAACCTAAATAACTCGAGATCTCACATAAAATCTAAAATCATGTAGGATCAAGTTCACATCATATGATCGATCAATAGAATTTTAGGATCTTATATTCCTATCCGATTTAGCAATGGACTTTTTATGCCTTTTGAATTTTATTTGTGAAATGTTTTAAAATTTCTAAATCAATTTGTTGGCTCGTCTATATTGTAAATTAATTTATTTATTTCAATATGAGTCCAATTTTAAACATTTTTCACCTAAAATCTAAAGGTCTATTTCTATTGGATAAAACATGTAAATTTTTTTTATAGAATGAATCCATATCATCAATTCTTTTTTAAACCCAAACGTATTTAAAAAAAATTGAAAGAAAAACCAAAAGTCAAAATAGAAAAAAAAAAAAAGGTCGGTTGGTAATATACTCCAATTTGATTAATTATATTGGAGTTCTTGAATTTATTTTTTTTGTGTACATATATTTTAATTGTTAAATTTTATATTCATATTTTTGGTAATTTAGTTTTAAAAGTATAAAAGTATATATTAAAATCGAATACTTTTGTTAAGAATAAATACAAGGGTAAAAATGAACTTCTGATTAATACGACTTGTAATTCATACAGAATCAAAAAATAATAACATAATAATTTTAATTACCTAACTTAGCCAATGAGTCGTCAATCGAATTTACTTCACGAAAAACATGAACAATGGTGTAGTTAAAATCCTCAAGCATGTTGAACACTTTCTAGATAAGAGATTCGATCTTCCAAGTAGCATGTAATAACCTTTTAATATAATCATTTGACAAAGGATTTCCAAATCGCTCACGAGGGTAAGGTCTCGAATTTGAACCCTATTATGATGTTGTATTCGTAACCTACTAAAACTACACAGATATATGCTAATTTATTTTTTTTTAATTTGTATTTTGTACGATGTAAACCATAAATTTGAATATCATTAATGAAAATGCTTCTTTCATGTCATTTGCATGTCACGAAATTAATATATTTGCATGTCACGAAATATGTCAAATTATTATACTTTTCATGTTAAATTCACATATCTTATTACTTTTATCATGATTATTATTTTTTTTTATTAACTTACAAAATATTAATTTAACTATTTTAGATGCTTTTTGTGAAATCTTATAATTTTACGATCCGATTCTAACACCCTCAAAACGATTCCATATGGGACCCAGATATGTAAATTCCCTTGAAATTCTTCAAACTCTTACCGGAAAAGCTTTGTTTAATCGCTAAGTAATTCAAGCTTCGCTAGATCTCCGAAATTTACTACATTAGCTTAACTCTCCTCAATCCAAGACCTGGTTTATTGCGTTTCAATAAATTTTCTTGGTCCGATCTTTTGATTGTACGTGGAAGCAATTTGTATATTTAGATTTCATCTAAGTTCTCTTATTAAATCGATGATATATATTACACCAGAAAATTACTTTATGCATTCATATTTTCATATAATTACATTGCCATTTCCAACTTTCAGGCACATTATTTTGATCCAATTAAGGACCAAACTTCGTCATGACTATGGGTAAGAATTTAAGTTCATAAGTTTTATTCCTAGTGATTATGTTCAGTTCAGAGGTTGTGATCCTTGTCACACATTAATAGTTGGAGAAGATATTGTATTGTTTATTATTTATTAGTAGGGAAAAAATATATTGTATGTGTGAGATTTAAAAAAAAAAAAAAAGTTAAAAAAGAAGAAGAAGTTACATGTAATAATTATTGATGGTGGTTTAAAATAATATTATTAATGTTAATAGAAGTTATAAATACAAAGTTTATAAAAATCTATGTGTATAAAAGACAGCTCTAAAATTTATATATATAGAGCAAGTCAAATTGTTCGTAACCCATAAATCAAGATGATATCTATACCTGTCTCTTATACACATCTGCTCAAAATATGTTAGATTAATAATATTATTGTTATAGAGATTGTACTTAGAAATGTTACATTTATGTTATTTATTATATTGTATAAATTTTTAAAGTATAACAACATGATTCAATTCTAAGACTGTAAAATTTTTTCATTTTACTTTGTCCAACATATGCATCTTAATCTTTAATGCCTTGTAACGCCTTTTTAAAGCTGAACCAGTTGGACTGGCGACAAGCTGTCTAAATTTGTATAGAATTGGCATAATGTAGACCCCATGAACATGTAAATTTTGTGATTGATAAAAAAATATGCAAAAATTCAAGCAAGCTTCTGCGTATCCAATTCTTTTATATATGCATTATGTAAATCCTGTTGACAAACATCTGGCTCATATTCTAATCCTAATGACAAAAGAAATTATTCCTCTGTCTTTCTTTTTGCTTTATCATTTGGTCATTAGAAACATTCGCATTATCCTTTTCTTTGTAAGAAGTATACAAAATCTTTGCTTTCAGGTTGACTTGAAAAGGCTGAATATAATAGATGGTAGGAATGAAAAGCTTTTACTTAACAGTCAATTAATGAGATAAACAGAGCAATGCAGAATTGTAGAATAGAAATGACATGGACTATAATAATACATTGGAAACTCATTATACCAAGTTACAACACAAGACAAAACATCTAGCAAGGCAAACTTGCTACAAATTTTAAGAAAGAGATGTATGTGTCTATACATATTTCGTTGGAAACTCAATACTATCAGATTACAGACTAAGTAACAACACAAAAAAGATAACTATTAAAGACTCTACTACTGCCTTTAGAATAGAAATGAAGAGAAAAAAAAAAATGAATCATATCACAAAATTTTCTACTGGTGACAAAAACATTAAGCTTAAAGCACAAAGCTCAACAAAAACGTAGCATATTTGCTCCATCCATGTTTACAAAGTCAACTAAGGTAGGCGAAGGTATGAAGACCTCTTTGCAGATTTTACATTCTAAAACCACAGTCCAATACAACAGATTTTCCCAATATGTGCAAAAAAATGCATCATTAGAAGAATCCCTGAAACAAAAAGAGTTCGTTAACATTAAAGACGTGGAAATAAGTATTCTACAATAAAGGTATATGATTCTAACGATATTTCGAACCTAAAAGACTGATATGCAGCTTCAACTTCAAACTAAATTTGGAATAGAACATGAAAGAAAGTTTCGAAATTCTTCTCCGAGATCTGTAGCAGATAAAGAAAAATTAACTTTTGCCTTTCTGGAAAAAAAAAAATGTTTCCACCAGCAATTCTCAAGCATATAACAAATAAAGTGCTACTCAAGCTTAAACTCACATGGCTTCTCTTCTCCAGCATAGCAGGACAGATTGTTGGACCTCTTGGGCTGATTATACATTGCAAAAGCATCTTATCAATCTGAGAGTGGTGAACAATAATCCATAGAATTCCAAGAGAGTTGTGATGTGCCTAGAACGGAAGATACATCAGATAAAAACAAAATAGAATAACTGAGAGGATTGTGCCTTTAAAAGATAAAAATTGGTGCTATTCAGTATATCTTGCAGCAAAATCTCAAGATGGCAAACCAAGTACATGAATGATTATCACAAGCACATCAATTATTCTAGAAAAGTAGTAGTATCATAAAAGAGTTGTTAATAATTCAATAAAGCACATGCCTTAAAGAACCTCAACTATTGATGAAAGGATTTATCGGCTTGAGTTGGTGGCTTTACTTGATTGGAATCTGGAATTTAGAAATGACAAGACTATTAGCAATTATACTAAAATTAGTGAATAACGGCAAAAGGTAAAATCTGGAGACGATTCTATATATTCATCATATTATAACGCAACAAAAAGAAGGAAAAGACAGCTCAAGAAATATAATACTGCAGTAACAGGTGCGTTTAGATTAGTATGGTCTAACCACTTTAAATAAGATTGTCATATCAGTCATGACAATCTGATTGAGAACCCCCTTTACCGCTCCCTCTTGCTCATAACAGGCGATTCCTATTACAATCATACCAAAATACCAAATAGTAAGATAGCCAGTCAGTTGCATTGGAAGAAGCACATCGAATGCCTATTGGAATCATACCAAAAGATGGAAGCATAGTAATATTATAACTATTTTGTTTTTTAACTAATGTTCACACACCGATCATGATCAATATTTTTAATTAGTAATAGTGATGAAAACAGAACTATGTTCGAAGTTATTGCAAACAACAACATGTAAGTAGTACTTTGATAAATATAAACTTTTTCAAGGTGTACTCAAGTTTGCAATTTGATCAATGTAAACAACAACAACACTCTGCTCTCCAGAGGAACAATGCAAGTTCATAGTGGAAATACAAGTAAGACAATTTTGTATCCTAGAACAAGTGACCTGAGCATTATGTTTTTTCGCAAAAAGGAAACTTAAGATGATTATGAGAAAACCTTATGTGGTAGAAATTTTTCACAGGATTAATTTGAATCATTTAGACTTTTAGGAAAAAGTATATAAAATTCAGAAATAACCCAAAAGATTCAAAAAACCCGACTGAAGTATTCAAAATTCAGAAATAAGGTAGCTATTTCCCTTAAAAACCCGACTGACTCATGCATCTCAGCAAGTACAGATTTGTTGAATCTTGTTGGGCTGATTATACATATAAAAAGCTTTATCTCAATCTCTTCCTCTTGTCTCCTAACAATTTCAAGCTGAAATTTGAGAAGTTTTATGAGGTGATGCAAATATTATTAAACAGGTTAGACATTCAGACATCATAAAAGAATTAGAAAGTAAATTATGACAAGCATAATGATATCAATTTGCCGCAAAAGCGACATAGAACGAAGGAGCTGTAAGAAATCTCACCAGGTCTCTTATCATCATGCTTCAGGAAAAGGACATTGACTCCAAAAGTTTCAGTATCATATTCAATTATATGATACCTTACTGAAAGAAATGTGACAAACGCTACTCTCCAAGAATAATTGTTAACTGGAATCTTTTTTAAGAATAAAGTTGCCCAAGAAAGTACCCTTTTTAAGAAGAAAGTATGTATTTTTATATGCTTGATATAGTTGCTTTTACTTAATTGGAATCTGCAATTGTAGCGATCGCTAATAGAATTAGTGAACAAATAACACAAAGAAAAGGTAAAATTTACGAGACAATTCTAATAACAACACAAAGCAAAAGAAAAGAAAACAACTTCTCTTCATTTCTATTCTAAAGGCAGTAGTAGAGCTGTGCTTTAAATTAGTATGGTCTACCCAACTTAACTGATATTGTCACGTATGTCAGTCGTGATTGAGAACTCCCTTTACTACTACTCGATCCCTACTACTTACTCACAATAGGCGATTCCTATTACAATCAATTAAGTTTAGTAAGATAAGCAGTTGCATTTAGAAGAAGTAGTGTAATTTCTACCTGTCTCTTATACAATCATACCAAAAGAATAAGAGATCAGTAATAGTTTTGGAAAATTGTGTCTGTTTTTGACAACTATATCCTTTTCAGGAAGAATAAGAATTAGCTTAAAATCACACTTAACTGGAGGTCTTCTTCTAACTTTGGGCAGCAGTGGCCTTCATGTGCCGGCGGCCATGGGAATAGCTCACCATTTCTAGAACGCAGGAGAAATGTGCAACCTTGTGCCAGTCTTTAGTCCTTTCTCCCATTCTAACCGTGGTTTCAGCAGTGGGCACACCCGGATTTCCAGTGTAGTGAGAGAGGCGGGCAATCCCTCATCTGGCAGCGACTGGATTTTACGGCAAGAACCGATTGTTAGCGTATTAAGACAGGTGAGGTGTCGGAGACCCGAATAGTTGAGCATTTTTAGATTTCGATGGTTCCACAGGTAGAGACATATAAGAGACAGAGTTTAGCAGCAAGTCCTCGTTTGGAAACGGTTTGCAAAATGTCAGGGGTGGCAATCCTCCTCTGGAATTCCAAAGGAGAGCATCTTACATTCTGAAATCTGAACAACCCTAAGCCTCGAAACGAGCCTAGAGACGCAACTTTAAGAGAGTCCAAATTCCTTAATTTCAACCAGTCAATGAGGGTCCCACCACGCTGCTTTCACCTTTAGTATAGTTGTAATTCTAAATTGCTGACACAACCATCATATTCAAGTCTTTTTAGCGCAGCAGGTAGGTCACCTAGGCGAAAGGGCAAGAGAGACTTGCAATTCTTAATCTCCAACACCTCAAGACTTGGTAATGAATCTGGTCCTGGGTACAATTCTTTCAAATTCTGTAGGCCTGAGACCTTCAATGAATGAAGAGATATTAGAAGTGTTGAATGTCACCATTAAAAATGCCAATTTTCAATTGGCTGAAGGTCAAGTTATCACACAGAAATCTAGTATTTCTAGTAAGAGACAGGGTTTATACAGCAAATTGTTCCAACTAGTCTGGGGCAATTGGTTATGTTGAGCTCTTCAATGTTACAAAAAGTTTCGCATTCCGTATGTCCCATCTCTCCAATTCTTCCATGTTTTGAATTCGAGTTTTTGAGGGATAGAAAAGGTTTGATTTCGCAACTATCCCCGCAGTACATTTCTCGACTCAAGGCTAATACTTTACTCATTCCAACAATTTCGAGGGATTCCAATGATGGTAGCTGTCCTAGAGGAGGCAAGACAAAGCAGTATTGACAATTATACAGACTTAACGATTTCATGTGACAAAATAAAGGGTTTCCAAACCAATCTGGTAATCGTGTTCCACAATGTGTATAAGAGACAGGCTGCATGTTCTTGTTCTTGCAATGCGGTTCGAACACTGTACTCTTATACACATCTAGATGTGTATTGTTGGAATGAGTAAAGTATTCCATTTCAAGGTTAAATGTTCAAGGTGTTTCATGCCTTTCACATTCGCCATTGATGCATCTCTACCACAAGAAACGTTTTCAGCCTGGAAATGAATAGTTGCTTACCACTGAGCTTTTGAAATTGGCCCAACTCTTGAATCCCTGAACCACCATGTTGTGCGAGGGACAGAATGAACTCCTCAAGATACTGAAGATGTTGTTAGTCTGCCCATTTGTGTTGGCATTTTATTCAATCGAGTTCCACTGATATCTAGATGTGTATAAGAGACAGGTATTCAACCTTGTATCGGTACAAACCTTATTGTTATCAAATTTGATAAACTTAAAGAGTTGCCGATACATTTGTACAAGAATTAACTTGTTGTTGCTGTCTCTTATACACATCAGATGCGATGTTGAAAGGCATCTAACATCAATAAATGAGTCGGGCAACTTAGTGATGTCATAACCGGCCAAAGATAGAACCCTTAAAGACTTAAATCTGGGCAACATGTCATGTAGAAATTTGTTGCTTATTCTTCCCCCAATGGAAGAATACAATGGTAGGAATGTTGTCAAATTCTCGGTCTCTCTCAAGAGTTTAAATTTGTCAAAAAACTTCTCAACATTTCAATTGTCACATTTCTTTTACAGANAAAGGCAATCCTTTACACTTACTCACGATTTTCTTTCCTATCTCCTCAAGTTCTTCCCGATCACGTTTCATTGTCACCATCTCCAAATGCGTGTTTCTCAAATAAGGACCAAGAGTCCTTCTTGGATATGATATCCAAACGATGAATTGACCTTTCTTGACCCATCATTCGTGCAATTTTCTCATGACAATGTTAATATCACAATTATCTTACTTCAACAAAGGGATTTGTCTCTTATACACATCTTGTAATAAATTGGATTATGCGGTAAAACAACATTTGGATTATCTTCTCTTTGACAACATCTCTACCATACAAAGTGGTCTCATCAACCAAAGAAATTGAAGGCGTTCGATACGATTTTATTTTAGATTCCACATTTTGCAAACCTAGTGGAACAATTTGCTGTATAAACCCATCTAGCCTAACAACTATTTTTTCAATCTCTGGCATAATCCCTTCAAGAAACTGATCAGAATTATAAGTAGCGAAAACAGTACTACTAACCTGACCGGTACTTGATGAGCTTTGGTACTCAGTTTCCACCTTAACTCGCAAAGCTTCAGTGTTGATCTGATCGAGCAAGTCATCAGCCTCGTAAACAGTTTCATGAAGCTCTTCAAGCCATTCCTTGACAGCTTGGTTCCTCGTTTCCTTGTTCTCAGCATCATCAAGCACAGCTCCAACTGTGAGTAAGTTGGTTTTCAGCTTCTTGAGGAGTTCATGGTCAACCTTTCTTGTCTGAAACAATTTCAGGAAGTCACGTGAAGCTTAATCCTGTCAAACAGAACATGAAGGAAAGCCGAGAGAAAAGCTCCTCCTACTAAGGCAGCAGCCATATCGATCTCCAGCCAAAGATGATCAAAGCGAGAGAAATTTGCACAAGAAAGCAATAGCGATAGAGAGATGAGAACGGAGAGGTATGCAATAACTCAAGCTTGGTTGCTTTTGTTTGTTTGGTGGAGTCGTCGAGTCTCTTCAATAATTGAGGTTGGTCGATTGGTTGCTTTTGTTTGGTTTGGTGGAGCCATTACCTAATAGAAAGTCTAGGTCAATTGTTCATTGACTTGATAGTTGATACTACTCTGTTCTTCCTTTCAGTTTTTTTTTTTTTTTTTTTTATTTTCATCTTTGCAGTTTCTGGTGAATACTTTTTTTTGTTAGTCACTTTATTATGATTAAAGTAACTAAATCGAGTTTTCTTTTATAGATAATTTGTCTAATTAATTACTTATTGCCTCTGAGACCCCTTTGTTCACACCACAGTCTGTCGTCTTCTTTGACTAACTTTAAAATAGTATAAAATACTTAAAAATTCTTCAAACTCATCTTTGAAAAGCTGTTTTAGGAAGTGTTTGATTCACATTCAGGGAATCGAAATCAGAATGGAAATTATAAATTTCATTATTAGTATGAGTTTTTATCATTCTCTTTTACTTGTTTGGTTTAACTTAGGAAGGATTTCATTATGTTAATGAGTTACTTATTTATAGGTTTATGTTAATAACTCTGTGAATTAAGAGTCCATATTTTCTAACAAAGTCATTCCCATACTGAATAGAATGATTTCCATAGTGATAAATCAAACAACATTCATGGGTATGATTAATTTTGATTCTCATTCTCTCCTCGCATACTCATAAACCAAACACCTCCTTAGTTAGTAACTAAGTAACTCAATTCTAGTATTTGACATTTAGTTAAAGTTAAGTTAATAGCAATATGCAACTCCGAAATTATTACTAATTTATACAATGTCTCCCAAACTATCAATTTTAGAACTTTAGATCTTATACTGTCAATTTGTGACACATTAATTATATTAGTTAAAAATTAATGTTTTTTCATTTACTTTTGAATAAAAAAATTTTAATACCCGTAATTTTAAATTTATTTACTAAAATATTCTGATTCATGTACTAGAATTAAATTTTTTTCCTTAAAAAATTAGCTATCACAATTTATTACACTGATATCATGGCTACAAAAATGATACTAGAATTGAACATAAAGTGCTATAATTAATAGTTTATTTGAATTGCAAATTAATGATGATTTACGGGTCAAAATTACAATTAACACTTTGTTTGTTTATTGCATTTCACTAATTTAATTGTGCAAAATGTTTTTTTATGGTACACAATTTGAAGCCACATTCATGGAGTTAGACAATATAACCACCAATGTGTCTATATAAGATGACAAAATGAAAAAGTTATTTATGTAGTACAAACTTATTATAGTTTCGTCAGAAAGGGAACCAAATCGGATTAAATCTCTAAAATTAAGAGATTAATTAATTTTGCTAAATAATTCTAAATTTATGATTTTTATAAATTATTTTACATAAAACCACTATGTCCTTTTTAAGGTCATATAGAAAATTTTTGATGTTCTTTTGATGCGAAGGCCATGGTCCAAGACTTATTTCCAACCCAAAATATACCATAGTTTGTATACTTTCACATATTACCGCATAATCCTTAATCATACCCCAAACAACCCCCCCCCCCCCAAAAAAACAAACCTGTCTTACTATACACATCTAATTTTCATATATGAGACTGTCTCATATAACATCTAGCAGTTGTAGGTAAAATTAAATTAACCCTTTTGTATAGTTAATGACATCTTTAAATTAGAGAAGGGAAATAGCAAAATATCGAGAAGTTTTTAACTGGGTTGTAAGAAAAATCACCGTTTGTGACTTGTACTATAAGAATTATATATTTTTTGTAACTTGTATAGTTTTAAAAGTCACAAATATAATGATTTTGTGACATTACAAGTCACAAAAACTAATAATTTCAAATCACAAATGATAATGTGACTTCTATTTGCAAGTTATAAATGGTTTGTGACTTTGTAAACATTGACATTCATTTGCGAGTCATAAAACTAATTGTGACTTGTATCTTAATTTGTCACTTTCAAATGAGAATCATCGTCTACAAAGTTACAAAATTCATTTGTAGAAATTGATCTGTCTCTTATACACATTTATAGTTAATTATTAGTTTTTGTAACTTTTCGTGTCATAAAGTGATTGTATTTGTGACTATCAAAATTATACAAGTTATAAAAAATGGATAATTAATTCTAGTCTGCAGTGCAGCAAGTTAAAAAAAAATTAATGTAATTTACATGGTCCGATGTTAAATGGGATTATTGTGTTGTCAAAACTGGGAAACGTCGGATCCACAAAAAAAAAAAAAAACCCACAGAGGGCAACGCATTTGGTAGACATTTTCATAGAAATTGAATTGGAAGTCAGTGAAACCGTGGATGGAGCATCTTGAATATTATAAATTACACCCGTTCCATTTTAAAAAAACGGTAGTTTTGATTTAGTACAGAAGTATTAAAAATTTTATTAAATTACATTAAAGATAATTCAAAATGATTATATTACATTTTCACATTAAATTTCCCAATTATCTAATCTTTCCTATCTATTAATATAACACCAAAGATAAAATTGAAAAGAATAATTTAATACTTTCTTAAATTTCTAAAATAATACATATTTAATTTATAAAACTAATTATTTAAATTGACAAGTAAAATGAAACGGATGATAGCAATGTTGCATCTTTGTTTGTGGTAACGGCTAATTGCATTTCTTAAAATAAATCTGTGATCAGTGACCTAACAAAAATAGTAATCCATATGCAAATTATTCACGGTTTTAAGTTTCAAAAAAATTACAGTGGCTCCTTTTGCACAAATTATTTTTAAAATAATATTTAATAAATAATTATCGGTAATGTTACTATGAATATTCTCTGAACAAAGACTGAACTAAAAGAATGTTGTAAGTGAAAAATTCTTATATATTCCCTTCCATGTCTCTATCTAAGGATCTTACGATCTAAACAATAGTTACACAATCTCTGTTTAGATAGCTATTATTCAAAATATTATTAGAATAATTACTATAACAATTTTTTTGGATGTAATATATGTAAAATAAAAATATTATTAGAAAGCGAGTTACGAAATGATTATCAAATATTATTAGTTAAATAATGAAAAAAATTATTGTTCAAGCGGAGCCACTATCATTTTCTTACAAATAAGTTAACTCACATTATTATTATTTAAACCACATGTTCTACAGATTAAACTGTAGACCAACTCTGATAAGAATCTCGATTCTTGAAAAGTAGTCAACAATAATAGTTTTAAAGCTTTATTACAATTTGTCCCCTATAAATAGAGTTCATCGTAAATTTTCTCATATTTATATTATACACATGCCTCTTAAGATTTAATGTTGTTAATTTTTCGTTCAAGAGAATGATGTCGATAAAATGTCATAATCATCCTCAATTTTTATAATTACAATTTGCAATCCTGAAATTAGTCGACTGAGTTACACTTTATTGCTTTTAATTTACTTTAAAAGTAGTTTGGCCTCCAGAACTGATAGTGGTTAATTTTCTCATCTAACAATGTGACAAAAATTACTTTTTGACCTTAAGGACGTGAATTAGTTTGCGGTTTTATTTTTCTTCTTATTCAATTTTGACAAATAATTGCATACTTGTTTCATAATTATTATTTTGTATTTATATTAACAACATTAGAAAATTTATGATATCAGTTAATATAAATAAGATTCTTTAAAATCTAATCCTGACCACAAGATTTACAAGTGGGATAAAAAATCGAATCCAACTAAATATTTTCCAAGAATACGAGTACTACTCAACTTATTTTTTATAAGAGTAGTACTAGCATCACATATAAGGATGTCAATTAGCTTTTGTAATTCGGGATTTGTAAAATCTAAACTCGACTCACAAAATTATTTGAATTTCAAGTCTTAATTGTGTCGGTCCAAACTCACAAATGTGAAAGTCATACTGATATTCAGTTAAATCTGTCTCTTATACACATCTAGATGTGTATAAGCTAACTAATACACTGGAATCATAGACCATTACCCACATAAAATTAAGTAGTATTATTTAATTTTATATATATATATTCGGGCCAAACCTAATCAAACCCAAACTTGACTTACAATTTAATTATGCCAAAGGAAATGAGCTCGATAGCGGCCCGGCCCTATCAACAGTACCAATCATAAATATTGTGATTTTGAAAATTACATACATTACTTATAATTCTTATAGGAGAGTTTTTTTTTTTCCTAAAAGATGAATGCCTAAAAATCATTGATATTAAATCTAGTTATGGAAATGGATCAACAGATTATTAGTTCAACCAGTTGATCATTAAAATATATTATTTTATCAACATGTAACATTTTAAAATCATTATATACAAAAACATATGATGAAAATATTGATAAAACCCATTGAAAATTTTCGTTAATTGTAAATAATTTCTTTGAAAGCTATAATAAAATATATAGAAATATTTAATTTGTCTCTTTTGCACAAGGGTGATTTTGACCTCAATATTATACAAATAAACACATTGGAAAGTAAACAATTACTTTATAATTTTATATTTATATGATATATATGGTATACAAATTTTAATATTACAATTATTGTGAAAACATTTTTTTTTTTGACATGATTATTTTGCTATTTTATGTCTCTTATTTTTCATAAAATAACTGGTCAGGATGTCATTATGTAATTGTAATAAAAGAAAGGGGTAGAGAAAATTAATAGAATTCAATGAGCAGCCGCGCATGGTGGTTTAAAGTCTTGTTTGGCCTTTATAACATGTCTTGATTTCGAGACTTGCCATAGGCAAAATAGTTTTGCAGCCCCATGTTGGATTGTATGGATCAGATTGTTGATTCATTGAAAAGTTAATGTATTGTTTCTTTATCTGGTCAAGATATTAATTCAATCCCTAAATAAAATTTTAAAAGAATTTGTAATATATTAAAAGATTATAGTTTACATTTTCCTAGATGTTCTTTTGATACCATTTCACTGCTCTTAATTCAGTCCCAAATGTTATAAATGTAAAGCAAAAAGTTTTACATAAAAGATGTGTATAAGAGACAGCATTAATATCATTCTAAGTGATTTTTTTTTTTTAAGAGACAGGGAGGGAATAGTGACGTTTGGTAATATACTTGTTCCAATACAATACTGGTCATATTTATAAATCTAATAAGAGAATTTGAATCTTACTCAAATAATTCATTTCTAATAATATCAAATCAATTTTAGCCTCATTATACTACTATTCCATACATTAACATACAATATTGACAGTCTAATTTTAAAAACTAACTGATAGATGAAAGAATTTATTCGCTATCGAAAAATCTTTTCACGAAATCCATACTATTTGTTTTGTAAGGACATCCAATTTAGAAAGTGGTCAAATCGGATCGGTTTTTGTTCCAGGGATGTTAATTGAAATTAAAATAATAGTATGAACTTATCAATGACGCAAATAAATTATTTTGTTTCTTAGAAAACCTTTTCTGAAAGAAAAACAAAGTTGGAGTAAATAATGTCAACACATCTAGATGTGTATAAGAGACAGAGTACATAAAATTGACATAGATTTTTCAGGTAAAGCTTGACAAAGATTAGGAATCCGCGTCATATCTGGCAATATTTCCTTTAAACAAATAACAATTCATCTATGATTATTAGGGTTAATATATAACATCCCAAAGTATAACATTACAGAATTTCCATCACAGTTAAATGATTGAAATATAAAAATATGCAATATACTATCTGTCAAATTATTATGGAGTTTATTTTACATTATTTTGAATTGAGTAGTAACACAGTTTCTCAAGGTAGGCATGATCTTTAATGTATTATGTATTTTTATAATTCTACAGCATGTGGTTTAAAGTATAATAGATGTGTATAAAGTGATCAATTCCTGTCTCTTATGGACTGAAATGTTATAATATAATTTGGGTACAAATTTTTTTCACAATTTTCACTTCCAAAGACAAAGATATCTATTTATTTCTAGTTTATAGTTTTTCATAATTTTGCATAATTTTCAAATCACTATAACAAATAAAAATATTGATAAGGACATTTCAATTATTTAACTAGCTTTTTATTGATAGTGTTATAATTGTCTAACGGATGAATAGTATAAATAGAGAGTAAATATGATATTTTTAGTTTATGGGGCGTAATTACCCCAACTATGGGATGTCGTCAAACCTAATTATCTATATCTATATATCTGTATCTATATCTATATCTATATCTATTCAATTATAAAAGTCTGAGTTGTATTTTTTCCATTTTGTGTGTCTTCCTGGTAGTTGAAGATTAGATTCTGTCTAAGTCAAGTTTGGGTTTGATTAGGTAATGGCCCGAATATAACTAATTATAAAATTATAATTATACAATCTAATAGGGCAAAAAACAATCTTAAATTAATAATCTAGATAATACTGTAAAAGCATCATCTAGTAAGCCTAAATTAATTAACTTACTATACTACAAATCAGTCTTTGAACCTAAAACTATCATCATCATCACTAAAGTCACGTTCCAAAAAAAAAAATCTCTATATCTATATCTTATATACTATTATAAAATACGGGTGTTGTTTTTCCGTATGTGTTTATTACTTCCTTTTTTGATATACCTAAATTACTCATAAATAAGGATGATTAATCACATAATAAATGAACAAATAAGGTCATTAATGAAAAAGGAGCTAGGTAGATTTGAAGGAAAGATAGTGGTGCAAAAACTGGTGGGTCGAATGTGGGAAGAAGGTATTGGGATTTGATCGTCTTGGTTTGGGAAACTGTTTATGTTATTTCCTTGACAGTTATTGCAACATGCATGTTCTGTTATTTAACGAGATTTCCCCAACATGACTTTGTGTTGTTCTTTTAGCATGATTTGAGTTTTGAATGGGGATGAGCTGCCAATAGTTCAACTCGTTTGGTTACAATATTTGGTAAATTTTGACGCTTAGATTTGTTCATTGTGTTCGTACTGAAATTTTACTACTTTTTTTTTGTTTTTTTGGGTATAATATCTGTCTCTTATGCTCTAGATGTGTATAAGAGACAGCCTAGACAAGAACCCCTTGCTACCATTGTCGTTGCTTTGGATAGAGTCTAAGAAGAAGCCTTGGTTTTATTTTGGTGGGGTTGGCGGAGGAGGGTGTAAAGGGTACACATCTAGATGTGTATAAGAGACAGCCCTAAACTATAAATTGTTGTACCATGGTATTGTGTCAATTTTTTAGGGTGACGAGTGCTAATGATGTACAGCTAGAGGGCAAAAACACCATTAACCCTTTTTGAATATCATTTTTTTCAAGTTTTCATTGAAATTATTCAAGATTTTTTATTGCACACGCATCGAGTGTGCTCAAATCTTGGTATTAATAAAACCATAGCATTTTCTATTACTTTTTTCCAATATTGTTCTCCCTTTATTTTTTGTGGAATGATATTTTTAAATTAAAAAATATGACGAAAAGCATCAACATCATAATTAAACCATTATTATTAAAAATAACAACGATTGAATTTTCTGAAAGTGACAAAAAATTTGGGATTGACCGAGTAGTTTAATTGCGAAGTACAATCCCTATTTTAGTACTTAGTAGTATATCAATTATAAGATAAAATATTTATACAAATTTAATGATATTCCCTATTTAATTAAAGCATTTAAACGGATCTTATAGTGTCTTTTTCGTTAATTATAATGCTGAACTATCATTGTTTACACTTTGTATCATAAATTATCAATTTTAGATCTCTTGTACCATATACTATTAATTTTTGGCATATTACTCAAATATTGAAAATTAATAAATTTTGATCATTTTTTTAATGAAAAGATTTGAATACCAATACACGAATAAGGTATTTCATTAATCAAATATTAATTAGAGTTATTAGAGTCTTTTCACACAAAAGTAGTTTAAAAAATTATCAAATTTTCAACCAATTTGATTAATGTGTCAAAATAAGATACTAAAGTATTAAAATTGATAATTTTGAGTGTAAAATATGTGTGATTTTATATATTTAAACGAGTCAATTTAGCTATTTTCCTTGCAATTGTCTAGTCCAGGTCCATATCTTTCCTTTGAAATTTCACCCAAATTTCATATCATTTCAAAAGATAATTATTGCAATTTAAGTGGTAAGACATTTTCATATCGGGACGAATCTAAGACCCTCACATTAGGAGGGCAACGACATTGATAGGTTTTAAACTATCATAAACAAAAGTAATTTTTTTAAACAATGAATAATTTTACATGTAAATCATAAGAAATTGAGGGTTGTTGTTTTAATATTTTTATGAAATAAATATAACATAGTATAATTTTTGAACTTAGAGACCACACATTGCTCAATTTTTATATACGCGCTGGAAAAATAAGTTTAGAATGAAAATTCTATGTCAATTTTATGTACTAAATTATAGAATTTTTTGGAAAATTTATGTTTTCAAGTGACATTTATTCATAGTTTTGAATATGCCATCAATTGTATGATTTAAGGATTTTAAAATTTTAGGAGGACAATATAAAGAATACAAAGAAAAAAGTGATATATTTTAGGGGGTGCAATTATAGGATAAAATTAAAATTCTTTAAAAACTTCCATACCTAGGTTTGAGTCTTAAAGTCTCTTAGAGAGGTGATTTTTTTTTTTTTTTTTTTAAAGCAAAGATCTTTTTCCTTGAAGTTTCCAGGATATTAGACGGTTTGAAAATTGACAATTTCAGACCATTTCTGCATATGGATGTAAATGAATATATATAAACCGAACATTCTATTCTAGTATTCAAGATTTCACATTTGATTATTTTAATAAGTTTGAAATTTGATTCAAACTTGGTTTGTTTATTTTTGGAAGTGAATTCAAACGAACTTTTATCAATCTTGAACTCTAGTTGAGCTCGTGTTTGGAATGTTTGCATGCAAATTTAAAATTTTTATCTTATCGATCCGATTTCGGGCCGAACACAAAAACTTAGCGAACGCTAAATTTTGTTCAAAATTGACTTGATTATTGATGAATCAAGTTTAAACGGTCTCTTATCGAAGGCGAGTTCGATCCCAATATCAAGTAACTTAAGTTCATTTATAGCCCTATTTTTGCATGCTTCATTCCCTAATTTATCAGCTTATTGCCTTCGAAGTCCCTCTGTTTACTCTGCCTTTCTGACTAATTTTAAATCCTATAAATTGGCTTGAAATTCGATGATATTACAACAAAAATTTAATTTATGCATTTATATTTTGATATAATTACATGGGCATTTCCAACTTTCAGGCACCTATTTTGATACAAGGACCAAGTTTCGTTATAATTATGGGGAGGTCTTTAAGTTCATAAGATCCATTCCTAGCGATTATGCTCAGAGGTATTACTTAAAAATGTTGCATTTATGCTGAAAGGAAAATATTAATATAGATTTGATATTGAACTTTACATGTAGATTTTGTGGTTAAGGTTAAATTTTATAAAATTTTACTTATATCAATGACCCCACCAAAATAAAACCAAGGCTTCTTCTCTTCTCAGATCTACAAGTGGGATAAAATACAGACAAATCTACCTAAATATACCTTCATGATGAAATAGTTTAAATATTGAAAATGAATATTGAACTCTCTCTTCTCGAATTTAGATATGTTTTATCAGTATTTGACTTTTTGATTTATTCTAGATTACTTGTTTGATTTTCAACTTAAAAATCTGAATCTCAAATTAAAACTCAGTTAAAGTTGAGTCGTTTAAATTTGACTTTATTAGTCAGTCGGAAATTCGAATAAATCGAATAAAAAATTTGCTTTCATTCCATATTCTAATTACAAAATTTAGTACATCATTCTATAAATTTCATATTCTAATTCCAAACTTTGATACATCATTCCATTTTTCAAAATGTGACATATTAAAAATAAAAATTAATTCAAAAACTATAAATTTATAGCTACCAAATACATAATCAAATGCATAACCAAGTTAATTACTAAAGCTAACAATTTCAACATTTTTCAATAAGTATTAAAATTATACATAATATGAAATATTACGTTAATAACACCTGCAATAATTATACAAAGAAAGATATTTAAGCGTTGAAAATTAAAAATATTATCAATTATTAAGATATTTATTTATTAAGAATTAAAAATATTATTGTTAAAATATTATGTATACAAATATAGTAATATATTATTATAATATTATGAATAATACAAAAAGTTAATTGATTTAGTTGGGAATTTAAAATTCACCCACTAGAGAGTGTGTGATATAACTAAGGCCAACGAGTGAATAGGGATTGTACTTCGCAATGTAAACTAAGAGACAGGATTTTGTTGTTCTGGGTGGAGTCCTTCTTGGTTATTTTATTTCTTGAACTCCATGTTTTCCTTGAAATCCGTCCATCGTCTCAGCGAGTCCTCTGCAAACAATTCTATCATTCGCCTGCTCCTCATAGATTGTAGACCCTATAAACATGTAAATTTTGTGATTGATAAAACTATATGCAAAAAATCTAGCAAGCTTCTGCTTATCCAATTTTTTTAGGTTGTGTTTGGATAGTGGATTTGATGATTATAGAAATAAATTTAAAATGAATGTATTTGAATAGAGTGGATTTGAAATGACAAGAAAATTAGGTAAATTTAAAATTCACTCGTTTAATTATTAAAATCACACACTCTCTAGTGGGTGAATTTTAAATTCCCAACTAAATCAATTAACTTGTTTGGATGATGGTTGTGTTTAGATGGGTGGATTTGAATTGAAGAAATGATTTGAAGTGAATGAATTTGAATTGGTGGATTTGAAATGATATGAAATTTGGGTGAATTTCAAATCCGCTCATTTAACAATTAAAATCACACTCTCATTTGTTGATGAATTTCAAATCCACAACTAAATCAATTAATCTGTAAATTGAAATAAAAAAATACACAAACTGTAAATTGAAATAAAAAATATATATTACTTGAAATAAAAGTTTATTTATTCTATAAATTAAATTATCTAGATATATAAAAATTAGAACTTATAATTTATGTATAACTAAAATTAAAGTAGTAAAATTGTATAACTAAAATTAAAGTAGTAAAATTATTTATTAGTATGGGGATTATATGGACCCTTATTAGCCATTATTATTATTATTATTATTATTATTTTAAATTTGAGCATTTGCCCATTAAAATTAATGAGGGGCATTTTGCAATTTTTGTGAAAGTTAAGGGGGCATTTTGCTTTTACCCCAAAGGACATTTTGTCCAAATAATTTAAGTATTAGAAAAAATTATTTCTTTTTGGGTAGAAATTAGTAGTGTGCAAAATACCTATTAAATTTGTTGAAAAAGGCATCTTGCAATCTGGATAAAAATTGAAGAGGTATTTTACTTTTAACGCATATTATTACACAAGATCTTTGTTTTCTGGTTAACTTAAAAAGGATGAATAGAAATTAAAAAAAAAAGCTTTACGTAACAGTCAATTAATGAGATAAGCAGAGCGACGCAGAATTGTAGAATAGAAATGACTTGGACTATAATAATACATTGAAGACTCATTATTACCAACTTACTCCACAAGACAAAATAGAAGCAATGCGAGCTTGTTTCATTGGAGAGTAAATACTACCAGATTACAGATTAAGTACCAACAGAAAAAAAAGATGACTATTAAAGATTCTACGGCCATTAGAATACAAATGAAGAGAAAAAAATGCATCGTAGTATCACAGAAGTTTTCTACTGATGACTAAAACATTAAGCTTAAAGAACAAAGCTCAACAAAAACGCAGCATATTTGCTCCATCCAATGTATAATAGTCCAATACGACAGATTTTCTCAAAATGTGGAGTAAGTCTGTCTCTTATACACATCTAGATGTGTATAAGAGACAGGTCTTGAGTCTAGAGTCGCCTTTCTGGACCAAAAATAAATAAATAAATAAATAAATAACAACTCAAACAGATAAAATTGCTATTCTGAAACAAATAACAACTAATGCGCTACTCAAGCTACGACTCACATGGTTTCTCTTCTCCAGCTTAGCAAGGACAGATTGTTGGACCTCTTGGGCCGATTATACAATATCAAAAGCTATAAGTCAATCTTTTCCTCCTGTCTTCTAATAGTTTCAAGCTGAAATTTGAGGAGGTCTTCGAGGTGATCAAATGATTATTACCATGTTAAATATTCAAACATCAAAAAGAATGTAGAAAGTAATTTTACCAAGTAGTATAACATTGCCATTTAACGCAAAAGCGACATGGCATGATGGAACTATAAGAAATCTGTCTTGGTTGGTACCTTCTCTTTCAGAAAAAGGACATTGACTTGAAAGATATCTGCATCATATTCAATTATATGATATACGTGATAAAAGCTAGTCTCCAACTATAACTTTAAACTGGAATATTTATTTTCAGATAAAGGCTATTGAAAAAAGTATTATGTCTTGTACCATTTTAAGAACCAGAGAACATATTTTCAACGGAGAAGTTCACAAATCGAAGCATTCAAGCAGAGTGCATACCAGAAAGTATGAAATGGATAATGCAACGGGTAGTCTTTTATTTCTGCCTCAGAGAGGTGAACATCCATAGAATTCGAAGACAGATAGGTTGCCTAGGCTGGAAGATACATCAAATTAAAGCAAAATAGAATAAATGAGGATTTGTGCCTTAAAAGATACTTCTAAAAAATTGGTTGGTATTTAGCGTAGCTTATTGCAAATCTCAAGATGGTAAACCAAGCACATGAATGATTATAACAAGCACATGAATGATTCCAGAAAAGTATAGGAAAAGAGTTCTTAATAATTCCAACAAAGCACATGCCTTAATTGATAAAAGGATTTATCCGCTCGAGCTGGTGGCTTTACTTGATTGGAATCTACAATCTCAAAAAGAAATAACACTATTGGGAGCAATTTTACTAAAATTAGTGGATAAATAACACAACAAAAGATAAAATCTTCAGATAGTTCTACAAGTTCATTATATAACAACACAAAGAGAGGGATAGAAAAAAACATATCTTGAGGAATTACGGTAACAGGTGCTTTAAATTGGTATGGTCTACCCACCTTAACTGAGATTGTCATCATATATATAAGCAGTTGCATTTAGAAGTAGTGAAATTTGAATGCCTATTGGAATCAATACCAAAAGATGTAGTAATATTTTTAAAATTGTGTTGTTTTTGACTTCTAAGTACCGTTTAGGAAGAATAAGAAATAGCTTAAAATCACACATACTGGAGGTCTTCTAACTTTGGGAAGCAGGTAGGCTTCATGTGCCGGCGCGTCATGGGAATAGCTCATCATCGATTCTAACGCAGGGGATACGAGCAACCTTGGGCCATTCTTGTCCTTTCTCCCATTCTGACCGTGGTTTCAGCAATGGGCAATTCTCGATTTCCAGTCTTAGAGTGAGGGAGGCTGGCAATCCCTCATCTGGCAGCGACTTGATTAAAGGACAATGAAAGATGTTTAGCGTTTCAAGAGACGTGAGGTGTCGAAGACCCTAATAGTTAAGCATTTTTAGATTTCGATGGTTCCACAGTTCGAGAGCTTCAAGAGTGCGAGGCAACAAGAAGTCCTCGTTTGGAAACGACTCATCATCCTTGCAACCAATACTCAAGTTTCTGAGAGAAGGCAGTCTCGGCAAATCCCACACTCTTGAGCTACTCATGAGCTTTTTGCAATACTTGATAGCAAGGAATACTAGGCTGGATGGCAAACCCCCATCTGGAAAGCACTCGATCTCTGGGCAATCAAATATGAATAGATATTGAAGAGACGGAAGGAGGGATTCCATCCGTTCCGGCAGCGACTTGAGCTTCTTGCAATTAAAAATATACAATTGTGTTAGATTGGGGGCTGACAATCCTCCCGTTAGATCATGGCAACCTTGGATCATTAAGTATTTCAAAGAGACAGGTCTAGAACCAGTGAAGAATTCAGACTACAACTTTGAATCCCAAATGAGAGCCTCTTACAATTTGAAAGATAAACATACTCGAGCATCGAAAACGAGCCTAGAGACACAACTTTAAGATGGTCCAAATTCCTTAATGTCAACGAGGTTCCCACCATGGCCGCTTTCACCTTCTAACAGTACTAATCCTAAATTGCTGCCACAACCATTGTAATTAAGTGTTTTAAACTTAGCAGGTAAGCCACCTAAACAAAGAGGCAAGAGAGATTTGCAATCCTTAATCTCCAACGCTTCAAGGCTTGGTAACGAATTTGGCCTCGGTACAATTCTTTCAAATTCTGTAGAGTTGAGACCTTCAGTACACGAAGAGATGAGAATTGTTGAATGTCTCTATTAAAGACACTCAATTGACCATTGGGAAGCTCATGTTCATCACATTCAGAGATCACAAGGGTTTTTAATAAGGAAAGATTTGTAGGCAATTTTTCAACTAGTTTGGGGCAATTTATTATGTCTATGAGCTCTTCAACGTTACAAAAAGTTTCACATTGCGGCATGTCCCATCTCTTCAATTCTTCCATGTTTTGAAGTTTTAATTTTTTGAGAGATGGAAAAGGCTTGGTTTCATAATTATTCCCATACATCTCTAGACTCAAGACTAATAATTATGAAACCAAGCCTTTGCTTAGTTCCTTATGTTATTTTTTAGGCATTTAAGTCTTTCACTAAATTCAGCTCAACATCCATTCTTTTTTTGACAAAAACACATTTATTCTTGTCTTCTTTTTTTTTTACTTGATTCATTTTTTCCTCTCTCTTTTTTTGTTGACATAATTTAATAATTTTTTATTATTCATGACCATGTTAAATTTCATCAAATTTTATTTATGAAAAAAAAAATATTTTAGATGTCATAGGAAAGAGGGCAGAAATGTTATTTTAGGTTAAAATCTAATACCATTAACTTTGACTAATAGTTCGAGAACTTAGTCAATTTGAGAATAATTAGGTATTAAAATGATAATAACTCTCTTAAACATTAAGAGGTCGGTCAAGCGAAATTAACCCCAAAAAAAAAATGATATGGTCATAAAACTAAAAGCAATCGGTGACATTTATTAGATCAATTAATTATTCGTCCGCTCAATGGTTTCCTATAAAACTTGTTATATGCACCTGTCTCGGTATATGAAAATCTTTTTGTCTTGGACCATGAATTTCGCATCAAAATAACATAAAAAATTTTCTATATGACATTAAAAAGGACATAGTGGTTTTACGTAAAATAATTTATAAATGAATTATTTATCAAAATCCATCAATCTCCTAATTTTAGAGATTTTGTCCGATTTTGTTCCCTTTTGTACGGAACTATAATAAGTTTGTAACATATAACATGACTTTTTCATTTTGTCATCTTCTATAGAGACACTAGTAGTTACATTGTCTGCCTCCACAAATGTGGCTTCAAATTTTGTACCGTGAAAATCCATTTTGCACAACTAAATTAGTGAAATGAAATAAACTAACAAAGGACGATAATTGTAATTTGATCCATACACCATCATGCATTTGCAATTTGCATAATAACCAGTATTAATTATAGTACTTAAGCACCTTATAGTATCAATTTGTCGTTAGTTAGAAATTAATAAATTTTGATAGCTAATTTTTAAAGAAAAATACTTTAATACTAGTACATGAATCAGAACATTTTAGTAAACAAATTTAAAATTATGGGCATAAATTTTTTTTAATTCAAAGGTAAATAAAAAAAACATTAATTTTGTACTAATATAAGTAATGTGTCACAAATTGATAGTATAAGATTCTAAAGTTCTAAAATTGATAGTTTAGGAGACATTGTACAAATTAGTAATAGTTTTGGTATTGCATATTGCTATTAACTTAACTTTAACAAAATCTCAAATACTAGAATTGAGTTACTTAGTTACTAACTAAAGCTTTTTTCTTTAAATGGGAAAAAGTTAGCTTTTCTAAGAAGAGTTTGAAGAATTTTTAAGTATTTTACACTATTCTCATATTAAAGTTAATCAGAGAAGACAGTAGACTATGGTGTGTACAAAGAGACTTCAGAGGTGATAAGTAATAAGTTAGACGAAGGAAAAATAGCACGCGCATTGTGTAGAAAGGAAAATTGATTTAATTACTTAATCATAACAGAGTGACTAACAAAGAATTACTCACTAAAAATTGTAAAAATGAAAATTAAAAAAAATAATTGAAGGAAGAACAGTGAAATATCAACTATCATGTCAACGAACAATTGACCTAGACTTTCTATTAGCATAAAACTTCACTAATGAAAAAATGGTGCTTAACATCAATGTGTTTTATACTAGAGTGCATTGTCTAAGAATTTTTTGTGTATTAATTGTACTAGTGTTGTCACACCTTATAGGCATCTAGATGTGTAAAGACAAGGTGAATCTTTTAAAATATGTTTCATCCAAGAAGTTGGGCACAACACTTTGGTAAAACCAAGATACAAGATAATTACCCAAGAAATGACACATTCCACTAGTACTTTTTCTATCAATTTTACACCCAGCAACGTTAGCATTAGAGTAACTAATTAAATCAAATGTAGAGGATTTTGGATACCACAGACCAAAATTCATTGTACCCTTTAAGTATCTAAAAATCCTTTTTACAGCCATCAAGTATGATTCTTTAGGGTAAAATTGAAATCTAGCACATAAACAAATAGCAAACATAATATTAGGTCTGCTTGCTATTAAATAAAATAGGCTTCCGATCATACCTCTATAGCGTTTTTCATCAACACTATTACCTCCTTCATCTTTGTCAAGTTTGGTTGAAGTGCACATAGCGTACCAACGTGTTTGCAATCTTCTATTCCGAATCGTTTGAGTAACTCCTTTGTGTATTTGATTTGTGTAATAAACATCCCTGTCTATAAGTTTGGTGAACTTGTATGAAGATGAAAAATTGAACTTTCACATCATACTCATCTTAACGCTTACTCTTTTTGCATTAAGTGTGAGAAATCCTTGCACAAGCTTTCATTAGTTGCTCCAAAAATAATATCATCAACATAAATTTGAACAATTAACAAACCATTGGAATTTGTTTCGGTAAAAAGAGTGGTGTCAACGACACCTCTTTTAAATCTATTTTCAATCAAATGTCACTTAATCTTTCATACCAAACTCTTGGAGCTTGTTTCAAACCATATAAAACTTTAGAGAGTTTGAAAACATGATTTGGAAAACTTTTATTTTCAAAGCCCAGAGGTTATTCAACGAAAACTTCTTGATCAATAAAACCATTTAAAAAGGCACTTTTGACATCCACCTCTAATAATTTGAAATCATTAAAACATGCATATGTGAGAAACATGCGAATGGATTCTAATTTAGCAACGGGTGCAAAGGTTTCATCAAAGTCAATACCTTCTTCTTGAGCATAACCTTTTGCAACAAGTCTAGTTTTATTTCTTATGATTTCACCTTTATCATTTAATTTATTTCTAAAAACTCATTTTGTTCCAATTACGGGATGAATTGATGGTCTTTCAATGTGAAGATCCATACGTTAATTTTCTCAAATTGACTAAGTTTCTCTTGCATGGCAATGACCCAAGATTCATCATTTAAAGCAACATCTACATGTTTAGATTCAATGTGAGAAAGTAATGCACAGTTACTATTCAAAGGTTTATGAGAACGAATAGTTACCCCATCGGATAGATCACCTATGATCAAATCTTGAGGGTGACTAGAGACAAATTTCCTAACTTTTGGAAGATCTTTTAGAATATCCTCGTTCTTTTCTTCTTCATCATATACAAATCTTGTTGACAATGTCAAAGGGCCATGTGATCTATAGATGATCTTCATGAAATGAATCTTCATGGCATTGTTGAGTTGAATACCTACATCTTCATCTTCACATATATTCTTTGAGATAACATCATTAGTTTCATCAAATGTAACATGTACAACTTCTTTAATCAGAAGCGTTCTTCTATTGTATACTCGGTATGCTTTCTTGTCACTAGAATATCCTAGAAAAATTCCTTCATCCGATTTTTTATCAAATTTACCAATATTTTCTTTGATTTTTAAAACAAAATATTTGCAACCAAAAACTTTAAAATAGCTCACAATGGATTTTTTACAAAATAGGAGTTCATAAGGAGTTTTGTTTAAAATGGATCTCAACAAAACTCGATTCATGACATAACAAGCCGTGTTAACGGTTTCGGCCAAAAAATATTGTGGTAGATCGCATTCACTAATCATAGTTCTAGCGATTTCTTGAAGAGTTCTATTTTTCCTTTCAACAATACCATTTTATTGAGGGATTCTAACAACCGAAAATTCATGAGAAATACCGTTGTGATCACAAAATTCGGGAAAGCCTCCAAATTTAAATTCGACACCATTGTCACTTCTTAAACGAATGATCTTTAAATTCAATAAATTTTTAATTTTGAAAAATAATTTTACAAATTTTTCAAAATGTTCATTGGATATCTTCTTTTGTGAACAAGGAATAATACCCAATACCTAGAATAGTCATCCACAATAACAAATGCATATTTACAACCACTAAGACTAGCATGTTGAGTTGGTCCAAATAAGTCTAAGTGCAACAATTCTAAAGGTTTATAAGTGGACACATAATTCTTTGGTTTAAAGAAAACTTTAACTTGTTTACTAAATTGGCATGCATCACAAATTTTATTTCTCAAAAACTTTAGTTTTGGCAAACCTCTTACCAATTCTTTCTTAGCAAGTTTTTCAATTAAATCCATATTAAAATGATAAAGTCTTCTATGCCAAAACCAAGGATCATCTATGGAAGTGGTAAGATATTTTACATTGCTATTACTAATTTTGTCAAGGTGAATCACATAAACATCATTGTCAAGGTGAATCACATAAACATCATTGTGCCTAACACCCTTAAATAAAACAACATAATTTTTATCAAGAATAAGACATTCATACTTGGTAACTAACACATATAAATTTTTATCACAAAGTTGACACACTCAATAAATTGTAGTTCAAATTACCAACCGAAAATACATTCTTTATCAAGGTTTCACCATTTTTACCTACATCACCAATGCCGATTGATTTTGCTTTATTGTTATTCCCAAATGTTACTTTTTCACTGTTTTTGGATTTGAGGTTTGTGGAGAGAGAAGCATCACCCGTCATGTGCCTTGAGCATCCACTATCTATGAACCACTTAGCATTGTTGGTGATGTTGTACCTACACAATAAATCAATTGATAACTTTTGGTACCCATATTTTCTTGGGTCCATTAGAGTTAGTGAAATTGCTATTAATCCATACGGCTTTCATTCCAAGTTTCTCATTTTTCTTGACATAACACATGTTCTTGACATGTCCATATTGTTGGCAATATTTACAAATAATATTTTTATTTCCATATAAAGAAGATTTTGATTTTACAAAACATAAGTCATCCCTTCTAAAGATGATAAGATTTTTGTTGATTAATACATACTTTCTATTTCTTTTCAAATCAACAACATTTTCTCTTTTTCTAGTCAAGAGAATATTTAAATCATCCAATCTTTTCTTCAAGGAGGCTTGTTCTTCCTTGACCTTTGATCTCACATACATTCTTTTCTTCAAGTCACTATTTTATTGTGATAGCCTATTATTTTCATTCTCAAGTTTAGAATTAGCATTCAATAGAACATTTGATTTCTTCACTAACTCCTTATTTTTAGCATATGATTCCTTTAAACTATCATACAATTTTAAAATGAAAGCTTCAAGATCATTTTCATCATTGGAGTCATAGTTAGAATTTACCTTATCGTCTCCAATGGCCATAAAGGCCATTTGTGCCGACTCTATTTCTTTTCAACTTCTCATTCGGAGTTGCAATCATCCCATGTGATTTGAAAATTATTGAAGCGAGACTTTCTTCCTTCCTTATTTTTCTTGGAAGGACACTCATTTGCAAAGTGTCCGAGTTGACCGCATTCAAAACACTTTTCATTTTACTTCATCATTTCTAGCTTAGTCTTCCCTTTGAAATTATTTGAATTGGTAGCTCCACCTCTTCTCATTCTCCGTTTGTTGATGTAATGTTTAAGAAATCCGTTGGTGATAAGTGCAAGATCTCCTTCATCAAGATCTTCGTCTTCTAGATTGATGGAGCCATTTTCATCCTCTTCTTGAGAGGTCTTTAATGCAATGGTCCTTTTGGTCTTGCTCTAAAGTTTTAAAGACTTTGGCCTTCAAGAGCCAATTCATAAGAAGTAAGAGAGTTGATTAGTGATTCAATAGGTATAGAATTTAAATTCTTGGCTTCCTCTATAGCGATTGTTTTGGCCTCCCATTCTTTGGATAGAGCATTCAAGATTTTTCTATTCTTTTCACCCAAAGAACACTCCTTACCCAAGGCTTAAAGATCCTTAATGATGTCATTGAACCTACAATACATTTTGTCAATATTTTCATGTGATCCATCTTGAAGGACTCGTACTTGGCAAATATCAAGTAAGGATTTCTTTTACTCACGAACATCGTCACTCCCTTCATGGATTTCCTTCAATTTATCCCAAATTTCTTTAGCGGAAATGCATCCCTTGACACGAGTTGATTCATTAGCATCCAATGCATTATATAGCACATTCATGGCTTTTGCATTTAAAGGCAAGTTTGCCTTGTCTTGTGGAGTGAGCTCATCCCTTGTCTTTTCTCTTCTTCTATTTGTGTGATCATCAATGATAGTAGCTTCAAAGGGACCTTCATTTACAACATACTACAAGTCAATATCAATAAATTGCAAAAATATTTTCATTCTATCTCTCCAACTAATAAAATTTGCCCCATTGAACATAAGGGGCCTAGTAATGGATTGACTCTCAAAAAATAGAGCATTGTTGGTTGCCATAATAGTTCTTTTCTCAAAAGAAATTTAAGCAATAAAATGAGACCAAACTCTGATACCAATTGTTGGTCCCAAAGCAACCTAAAAGGGAGGGTGAATTAGGTTGATTGTCTAAAAATATTTTTAGAAAGATTAAACTTATTGAGATTTTTCAACTATGATGATTATGTACAAAAGTGAGGTTTGTGAAGAAAGAAAGATAGGAAATTAAACAACCAATACTCCCAAGCTAACAAGTTTGAAGTATTAATCCACTAGAATGTTTCACACACTTGGTGAGTCAATAATCTTTACAAAGTAGGGAAATTCTTACTCACACTAAAACTCTTTTAGCTGAGCCAAGAATTTTACTCACAACCTCACTTTTGTACAAGATTATCATACACTCAAAATTGAATTACACTCTACGTTGTACACTAATACAATATAGCACTATAGCAAATTTGTACTAAAATTGCTCTTTTCTAATACTTGTATTCAATGTATTAGATGATCTTTACAAAACAATAGAGCATATATTTATAGGAGCAATAAATGGTGGTTGTAACTACTTCCAAACAGCTACATAATAAATACACAAAAACTAGCCGTTGAGGTTTCGGACGTCCGAGATAAGTATGATGCGTCCGACACAACGTTCGATCTCAGTGCAGTTGGTGAAAGATATCGTTCGGACGGCCGTGCATGCATCCGTTCCATCGTCCGAACTGAGTTTCGAACGATCGTGTTCGTCAGAAAGAAGCTTTGTTCGGACAGTTGTATGCGTCCGTAGAGGAGTATTAAGAAACTTGCTTTTTTGCTTGTCTGTTCGGACGGTGAAATGCGTACGAGAAAACTGACATGGTTTGGATGGTGTACTGCGTCCGAACAACCTATTTCCAGCCAAAAAGGTAACAGACCTGCAAAGCTTGTTTTCAGAGTTTAGTGCTTATGCCATCATCAAAATAAGGTTTGGAAAACATCACAATGCATGTGACGATTTTAGGCGCCTTGTAGCCACCGGAATTAGATAATTGAGCCAATTAGACATTATTTGTAAAGATAGGCCACCAAAATGGAACATTAAAAGATGGGATGCCAAAGTACAACTTAGTCAAAGATTTCGCAACAAATTATATCATTTAGATGTGACACTTAATTGTTTTAAAGTAGTTTGACAAACTAATTTGAAAGAAAAAAAAATGAGTAATTATTTAGAAAAAAAAATTATATTTCACCTACGAAAAATATGATTTTATACATTAAGAAGGAAGTATCAAGTTGATACACTTTTAAATTAAATACTTTTCCGTTCCATTAAAAGTGTCATACTTATTATTTTAAAATGTCTCAAAATTATTTAATTTTAAAACTAATAGATTTCTTAAATTTCCTTCATGTACGATAACCTGGAATTCCTTTAGCGTGTAAAGTGTAACCTTTCCATGTTTTGTTAGTAAAGTTAGTTCAATAACCAATTAATACCTTTAATTTCTTGTGACAACAAAATAAAATTTAAGTGCTAAAACGCTTTCTCTATTATCTATTAGTTATAGATTTGAATCACTAGAAGGTAGGTGAGAAGAGTGATTTTTTTTTTTTAATAATTTCTGGTAACTTCTCATTTTTTATTTATTTTATTTTCTATTATTTATCAAATGAGTTTTCTATATTTGTACACACATCAGGTGTGTCATTTGCATAAGTGTTAATAAAGTCAAAGCATCTTCTATCACTTTTTCCTAACATTGTCCTCCTTTACTTTTATATTTTTCAAGCAAGAAAACATTTCCAATTCTTGTTTTTTCCCCCTCTGGAACGTACAAGCAGTTATATATGTGAGAATTGTAGAAAATCGTTCCATCGTAGCATATACACATGTTTCCCTTGTAATTTTCTCTATGCTGATAAAAGTCTATGTCCATTAGATATGTATAAGAGACAGATTTTGCAGATACCTTTCAAGTCAATATTTTTTTGACGGCTTGAAGATACCAACCACAGATTTCATCCGAGTTCTCCTATGAAATCGATGATATATGTTACACCAGAAAAATTACTTTATGTATTCATATGTTCATATAATTACATGGGCATTTCCAAATTTCAGGCACCTTATTTTGATCCAATTAGGGACCAAACTTCGTCATGATTATGGGTAGGTCTTTTAAATTCATAAGTTCCATTTCTAGTGATCGTGTTGAGAGATTGGGACACCTGTCAGTTATTGATAGTGAGTTTATAACATCTTTGTTTAAGGAATATTAATAATTTAATTTAATTATTTTGAATATGTTATTTTTATTATAAAGTTATTGAGTCATAATAGACTCGAGATATTATAGAGATCTTATTTAAAAATATTACATTTTATGCTATTTCTGTATAAGGGGCAGCCCAAATTTGTATAGAATTGGCATAATGTACCTCTGCACGTGGGTTTTAGATCCTATGAACATGTAAATTTTGTAATTATATATCCCTATATATAAAAAAAAATTCAAGAAAACTTCTGCCTGCCCAATTCTTTTATACATATCTAGATGATGTCACTCCACACAAGGCAATGATCATTTTAAATGCAAATGCCATGAAAAACAAGCTTCGTCTGTGCTTTCTTTTTCCTCTATCTTTTTGGCCACACAATCTTTGCTTTCTAGTTAACTTGAAAAGGCTGAATATAGATGGTAGAAATGAAAAGCTTTAGTTAACAGTCAATTGTGATGAACAGAGCAATGCAGAATTGTAGAATGTGTAAATGACTTGGACTATAATAATACATTGGAGACTCATTATTACATAGTTACTCCATTACACAAAAACAGTAAGAAATGCAAACTTGCCACAAATTGTACGAAAGACATGTCCGTGTCTATGCATATTTCATGGGTGGATTTTACGTCCTAAAACCATAGTCCAATACGACAGATTTTCACAAAATGTGCAAAAAAAATGCATCATTAGAAGAATCCCTGCAACAAAAAGAGTTCATTAACATTAAAGACGTGCTAATAATTATTCTGCAATTGAAGTTATATGATTCTAACAATATATCGAACCTAAAAGACTGATATGCAGCTTCAACATCAAACTAAATTTGGAATAGAACTTGAAAGAAAGTTTTGAAATCCTTCTCTGTGATCTCTAGCAGACCTGTCTCTTAACGTTTAGCCTTTCTGAAACAAATAACAACTAATGCGCCACTCAAGGTAAACTTACATGGTTTCTCTTCTCCAGCTTAGCAAGGACAGATTGTTGAACCTTTTGTGCTGATTATACATTGCAAAAGCTTCTTCCCAATATTTTCCTCCTGTCGCGTAATAGTTTCAAGCTGAAATTTGAGGTCTGCGAGGTGATCAAATAACTATTGAATAGGTTAGACATTCAGACATCAGACAGAATGCAGAATGTAATTTACACCTAGTATACCATTGTCATTTACCGCAAAGGGAATGTGGAACCTTTTGGGCTGATTATACATATCCAAAAGCTTCATCTCAATCTCTTCCTCGTCTCCTAACAATTTCAAGATGAAATTTGAGGAGTTTTATGAGTTGATGCAAATATTATCAAACAGGTTAGATATTCAGACATCATAAATAATTAGAAAGTAAGTCATGCCAAGCATAATACAGCCATTTACTGCAAAAAGCGACATCGAATGATGGAATTGTAAGAAATCTCAACAGGTTAGTATCGTCTTGCTTCAGGAAAAGGACATTAACTCGAAAAGTATTTGCATCATATTCAATTATGTGATACCTTACTCAAAGAAATGTCACAAAACCTACTCTCCAAGAATAATCGTTAACTGGAATCCTTTTTAAGAATAAAGTCACCCAAGAAAGTACCCAAAAGAGTTTGTCAACATTAAAGACGTGGAAATAAGTATTCTGAAATAAAGTTATATGATTCTAATGAACCTAAAAGACTGATATTTAGCTTCAACTTCAAACTAAGTTTGGAATAGAACTTGAAAGAAAGTTTTGAAATCCTTCTCCTTGATCTCAAGCAGACAAAGAAAAAATTAACTCTTTGCCTTTCTGAAAAAAATAATAATAAAAAAAAAAAGAAGTTTCCAGTAGCAATTCTCAAACAAATAATAGCTAATGCAGTACTCAAGGTTAAACTCACAGGGTTTCTCTCCTCCAGCTTATAAACGCAAGGACAGATTGTTGGACCTTTTGGGCTGCTTATACATTGCCAAAGCTTCTTGTCAATCTTTTCCTCCTCTCTCCTAATAGTTTCAAGCAGAAATTTGAGGAGGTATGTGAGGTGATCAAAATAAGTATTGAACACGATAGACATTCAAACATAGAAAGAAGGTAGAAAGTAATTTCACCAAGTAGTATAACATTTCCATTTGTATAAAAGCAACACGGAATGATGGAACTATAAGAAACCTCAATAGGTTGGTATCTTCAAGCTTCGGCAAAAAAATATTGACTTGAAAGGTATCTGCATCATATTCAATTATATGCACATTAGAGAAATGTGTGACAAAAGATAATCTCCAACTATAACTTTAAACTGGAATCTTTTTTGGATAAAAGCTATCGAATAAAGTATTATATCTTGTACCATTATAAGAACTAAACAACATCAATTTTCATCAGAGAAGTTTGCAAATCCAAGTACTCAAGCAGACTGCCTACGAGAAAGGCTATGAGATGGAAAATGCAATGAACACTGTTTTATTTCTGCCACAGAGAGGTGGGTAGCCCGTTTCCTGCAACAGCCGAATGTGAGAGTGGTGAACAATAATCCATAGAATTCCAAGAGAGATGTGTTGCCTAGGGGAAATGGAAATCAAAAGCAATCAAGTACTAGAGGCTTTCTACATATATAAAAATCCCTGGAAAGAGGCTACTAAATAAATTACAATGCCAAGTCACAAAATCTGGTACCAATATGTCCATGTCACCTACTCTACTTTCTTGCTCGATTTGTTATCCCCTCATTGAAAAAGCTGGTAGCTTTTGACTTGTCCAACACCAACCACTGCTAAAAATAATCACAATGTTAAGAGAAAACTTTGAAGCATGCAGAAAAAGTAAAAGTCATACTCAAACTAAGAAGCAATAGCACCTGTATAACTATTTGAGAAATGATTTTAAGAAACCAAAAACCATATGTTCTGAACTAATGTTCACAAACTGATCATTGTAGATCAATATTTTTAATGAGCAATAGTGATGAACACAGAACTACGTTCAAAGTTATTGTAAACAACAACACATAAGTAGTATTTTGATAAATATAAACTTTTCCAAGGCTGTACTCAAGCTGTGCAATTTGATAAATATAAACAACAACAATACTCTGCTCTCCAGAGGAACAATTCAAGTTCGTAGTGGAAATACTAGTAAGACAATTTTCTATCCTAGATCATGTGATCTGAGCATTATGTTTTTTCACGGAAAGGGAATTTATAAGATGAGTTGAACAAATCTTATGTGGTAGAAATTTTTCACATGATTAATTTGAATCATTTGGACTTTCAGGACTTCACCAGAAATATTTGAACTTCAGAAATTACCTATTTTTGCAAAGAAACACAATAGAATAAGCAGTTCACACCAATACACTATTAGTACACAATAGATGTCCGATTCCAGTATGAATCGTCCTATCTTCACTCTATTCATTAACAAATTATATTTAGATATACAGTAATTAAGGTATTAACAAAATGAATTTAGTACCAAATAATATACAATGCATAGCACCAAGGCATTGAATTTATTTTTGAAATTGGGTAGCAGGACATAGACCTTAAAGTTCTGGAAGTAAGTTTCTTCTTATCATAGGTTGATAGGTTTACTCATGAAGCTTAGCAAGGACAGATTTGTTAAATCTTTTGGGCTGATTATGTATATCAAGAGCTTCATCTCAATCTCTTACTCTTGTCTCCTAATGTGAAACCCAGTATTTTAATAGCCTTGTTCTTTGATTTTAACTGGTTTAAAATGTTTTTCATATTATTTTTAGTCATAAAGTACTTAGCTTTGTGAAATTTCCTGGTCAAATAGTCAACTTGGAGACTATTTGGTCAAATGGGTACTATTTGGGTCAACCTTGAATTTCTTTTTAGTCTTCTTCTTGTTGTTTTCCACAGCAGTAAGGAACTTCACAGCAGTACTCCACAGTAGTAAAGAGTTCCACAGCACTACTCCAAAACAGTAAAGAACTCCACAGTAGTAGGAAAGATTTTATGTATTTTAGCATTTATGGCTTATGGGCTTTATGATTTAAGCTTTAATTTCAAGTTTTGTAGGATTATTTATAGCTGAGTAAACCCCTTGCAGCCTTAGAACACATGATTTATGTATGTTATGGGTTGTTTTTAGTGTTTTGGAGGTTGGGAAGTGATTGGGGTTGATTTTTAACAACTTTCCATGGTTAGATTACAAATTTTAAGATTATGAGTTAGGGTTTTGTCTTCCATATGTGGCCTAGAGTGTTATGCTTTGAATGCATAGTCTATGCACATAATGATGTTTTAGGAGTGTTTTAAGGTTAGTTTGGATAGGAATTGAGACTTGAAACATCAAGTGGAATTGATTAAAATCATTTTGTAAGTATGACAAAATTGATTACTAACACCTGTCTCTTATACACATGGTCCTATTTGACATCCCTTTACCATGGTCTGACTCTAATACCATCAAAATGTGTCATTAAAGACAGGCTTCAAACATAGCATGTTTGAATCATGTGGCTAATCGGTAAAAATTTCAGTTTGGTAGTAAGAGGAATTCCAACCATAGGTTGTTGCTCTAATGTTGTAATAGAGTTACCATTGTAGTGGTTATGGAGTATGGATTATCATGGAAGGTTTTTGATTATAGTCCCAATTATCTCCTAATCTAGCTGTAATACGAATTTGAGGGTAACATCTAGATGTGTATAAGAGACAGTCCCTAGGCTATAATTAGGCTAAATTGTGAAAAGGTCATTTTGACCAAAGAGCTGTTGGTGTCGTTTTCTATCGTTTGCGTCGTAGCTTGGTGTTGCAACTGTCTCTTATACACATCTAGATGTGTATAAGAGTCCTCTTATATCTGTTTTAGGTACCACGCCACCTACCGCCGCGATCGCATTCGGTGATCATTTGTGCAGTTTTGCTTTGATAGGTGGGTAACATAGACCTCTTCCACTTGTATTTTGTTTAACGACTTTCGAAATATGTTTGGATGGATTTTAAAATGTGTATGATGTTTGGAACTGCACTTTTACCAAGTTTTGGAATTATTATATATGAAATCGGGACCAAGCTATTTTATGTTAATCAATTGATATGTTTGCAAACTCTTTTGATATGAAAGCATTTTATGACTGTTTTGGCTCATAGGTGACCTTGGAAGAAGTATATAATTTTGGATGTGTTTGGAAATGTTTGATTTGGGGAGCTCCGGTTCTATAGTCATCCATGGGACGCCATGGTGACTTCTGTGAATGTTATGAACTATTTGATACGGGGTCTTGTGATGGGATAACTTGACCTCCCGGCCAAAACAGTATAAAACTGTCTCTTATACACATCTAGATGTGTATAAGAGACAGGGTTGGCACGGATACTCAACTAGGAATTAATATAAGGGAGGATTCTTACTACACTTGGATGTGTATATGCTTTAGCATACTATGTTTTGAAATGATTGGATCTTTTTGGCTACGCTATGCTTTAGCATACTATATTTTGAAATGATTGGATCTTTTTGGCTACGCTATGCTTTAGCATACTATGTTTTGAAATGATTGGATTCACATGTTTGTTTTGGACGACGTTTAAATGGCATGATACATTTTAGAAACGCTTCATGACTATGGTTTTCGCAAATGTTATTATCTTTATGTTTTCTTTTATCGAAATGCTTGGCCCCATTTGAAGAGCTTTTATGATATCTATGAGCTAGTTATGCTCACCCCACGTGACTTATAATTTTTGATTAGGTGCTGCTTTTGGATTCTCCATCACATAGCACTTTTAGATTTTCTCCAGATTCCACATTACCTTGGTTGGACTCTACGGATAATCTTCCAAGCTTCTCTTTTGTTTGGAGAGGGGTAGTGTATTAGATAAGTTTTGTATTGATGAACTTTGTTTTTGTTGTAGCATCTTTTGTACTAAGAAGGAATTTTGTAATTCGTATTTTTTGTGTAAAATGAAATATTCGGTTTTATAGTTAAGAAATGGTTTGATGGTTCTATTACATTGCGGTTAAGTTTGTTGCTCAGTTCGTTTGTGCCTTGCGCTTTGGACCAGTGTGCCATTAGCGCGGCGTGTTACGGTCCCGTTTTTGGGGCGTGACACCTAACAATTTCAAGCTGAAATTTGAGGAGTTTTATGGGGTGATGCAAATATTATGCATAACACTCTAGGCCACATGCATGGAAGACCTAGAAAGTAAATTTCAGCCATGATAACAGCCATTAATGTCACATGGTCCAAAAGCAACACATCTAGATGTGTATAACAATACTAATGGCAACTGGTCCAAAGCGCAAGGCATCAAACGCTGTCTCTTATACACATCTAGATGTGTATCAAGAGACAGCGAATGGAGTATCACTCAAAGAAACGACAAAAGCTAATCTCCAAGAATAATTGTAATTGTAAACCTGAATCTTTTTAAGAATAAAGGCACCCAAGAAAGTACCCTTTAAGAAGCATGCAGCATATATTTTATCGAAAATTTCACAAATCTAAGTATTCAAGTAGCTAGAGTGCATACAAAGTATGAAATGGATAACGCAATGGGTAGTCTTTCATTTCTACCTCAGAGAAAGAGGTTGGTAGCCAAATGTCAGAGTAGTGAAATGATCCATAGAATTCCAAGAGAGATGTGCTGCCTACCCAACTTAACTGATGATAATTGTGCCTTAATTAAAAGATGAAAATAGTTATTAGGACAGCTTACTGCATAATCTAAAGATGTCAAAGAAAGCATATCAATGATTCCAAATATGAATTGAAGAAAGTATGTATTTTTATATGCTTGATTAGACATGCTTTAACTTGATTGGACTCTAAGCAATATATAAATGATACAACACTATTAGTCATTATCTTAAATCTTGTCAAACAT
Organism: Cinchona pubescens; assembly: GCA_025175665.1. Classification (NCBI taxonomy): domain Eukaryota; kingdom Viridiplantae; phylum Streptophyta; class Magnoliopsida; order Gentianales; family Rubiaceae; genus Cinchona; species Cinchona pubescens. The sequence goes on along the minus strand of JANKKI010000598.1, from coordinate 900 downwards.
AACCATGGAAAGTTGTTAAAAATCAACCCCAATCACTTCCCAACCTCCAAAACACTAAAAACAACCGAATGCCTTAAAATTGTGTTGTTTAGGGAGACTAAGAATTAGCTTAAAATCACGCTATCGGACATCTAGATGTGTATAAGCAGCTAGCCGGCATCTCCGCGCATCATGGCAATAGCTCATCATCGACTACAACGCAGGGGATATGAGCAACCTTGTGCCATTCTTGTCCTTTCTCCCATTCTATATTATATTATGTTATTTCATGGGCAACCCAGATTTCAAGCAGTGAGGAGGCGGGCAATCCCTCAACCGCAGCCGACTTCATTGAAAGGCAATTAGTGATTATTAGCAATTTAAGAGAGGTGAGGTGTCGAAGACCCGAATACTTAAGCATTTGATTTTGATGGCCCGACAGGAGGAGACATTTAAGAGTGCGAGGCAGTAGCAAGTCCTCATTTGGAAACAACTCATCATCTATGCCAACGATAGTCAAGTCTCAGCAAATCCCACGTTCTTGTGCTGCTCATGAGCTTTTGCAGCGCAGATACCAAGGTATTCTAGGGGTGTATAAGAGACAGGAATTACGTCAGTGAGGGGGTCAATAATAAGTCGACTACTACTTTCAATCCCAAATCTTACGCTTGAAATCACAACATCCTTAAGCGGTCCTTATTTATTTTTTCTTTTAAAAAATTACGTTTTTTCCCATTATTTTAAAAATAATTAAATTAAATACAAAAAAAGCTAAAAGTAACAATATTCTTTTGAGTATTCCGTACTTATTCACAAACCACTCTCTAAATTCTCAATAAAAAAATAAAATCTATACAAAATAATAAAACTTCCAAAAAGAAACCACTTAATATAATATCACATCTTTGTCCAACTTCAAAA